>JABUQX010067337.1:0-25000 GCA_015478945.1 Trachelipus rathkii
CATCTTCTTTCGGATGTTGTAGCCATTGTTAAATCAGAACCTGCAGATGAAAAATTTACATAAATTTGATATCCTACATAAATGAATTGTTAATATGTGGATCATATAGAAAAATTGTCGAAATATACATAAAATGATTTCATAATAAGAATCGGAAATGCCACATATATCGACAACTTTTATCCAACTGAAGCCAGTTCCACTGACTTGCACATCTGCAATCATCAGTGACAAAGTGTTAATTCCACGGTAAAATTCCAGAGAGAATGGTGTTTGCCGGATTGCATAGAAATGGGATGTAATAGAGCAAATCTGAGATCAGATTTTGAATCAGCACTCTCGTACTCGAATTAGTATAAAACAGCTGAAAAAGTCATGCCAAAAAAAAAAAAAAAAATTTGTTATGATGACTTGCCCATGCAGAAACTGGTGAATCAACGACAATGGGAATGATTTGTCTTTGTGATTTCCTTAATCCATTCATGTTCCTAATCTAACATTTCATGCCAAGCGCTATATACTTATATCTTCGCTGCCGATGACGGCCAAAATCTTTATAACTGAATACGAGAACAGGGACAGCACATAGCAAAATTCAGTATTAAATTATAGCTCTTGAAATTATGAGGCAGAAACAAATCTTTCTCCAGTTCTGGTGTAAGTATTCGGTCCTCATATAAAAGTGGAAGATATTGAAGCAATGGATGTGCGATGACGATTGAGGTAAAATATCCGATTTGCCCTGATGACCGATGAGGAGGTAATCGGTCAAACGCTGCCATCACTACTATATATATATAATATAAGTAGTAATAGTATATAATAATATATATAATATATTAGTATATTATTTATATTATATATATATATATATATATATATATATATATATATATGATATATAGTATATATATATATATATATATATTATATATTATATATGAGTGATGGGACGATTAATCGTGATCGTCATCTTCAGGAGCAGCATCGGCACTTGTTTAAAAACCGTGATCATCATCGTTAAATATCGTCAATTTTTTGCCGATTAATTGAAGAAATATTATTGTTTTGAAGTAATATTAAAACTCAATAATAATAATAATAATAATAATAAATAAATGAATAATTTTATATATATATATATATATTAGTGATAATATAGGTATATATATGATATATATATAATAGTATATATATATATATTATATATATTATATATATAATATATATTATATAGTTATATATATATATATAAGTATATATTTATATAGTAGTATATTGTACCCATTTTGCTTATGGTATGTATGACATTCCAGTGCTAATGGTGTCGAACTTTTTGTTATGCCATTCAGTATCTACGACTACATCTCCTCAGACACAGTATCATATACACATACTTATATCCAACCCCTTTTCTAGACACATTCTTGCGAGAGCATCCCTATCCCTTATATCATCACGGTATGGGAGAAAAAATTGCCCACATCGTATTTCCTGCGTGTCGTAGAAGGCGACCAAGGGACGGTGGTGTAGTTAGGTTGGCTGGCCTACTACCACTTCTCTTTTGCCCGGAATGCTAATGCACTCCTCGGAGAAGGTCGTGATCACAGTAAGCGCCCTTCTATCCTTCGCGAAAATGTATATGAATCGTATCTGTATATAAATTGTCTGAGGAAAAAATGAGGAGGGAGAGGTGATGGATGTATTTTAGGAAAGGGCAAATTTGATTTGCTCGCTTGGTGACTGAAACAAAGATGCAAAGAAAACGGTGAAAATGAGTGGTGGTGGTGTGAAATGTTTTTTGTTTGTGTTGCTGTGGAAAGGATTGAGAGGGGAGAGCAGGATTTGCAATTCTGATGAGTGAGTTGTTGTAGAGGCTATGGTAGATTTTGTGTGCGTTAGTACTAGAAGTCTAAAGGTGTAAATTTTAAGTTTGACAAAAACGTCAAAATTTGTGTGGTTGCGACACTATGATCCATCTAGAGGGTAATGTTGAATAAGAGTACGATTTTGTTCTGGGATAATCTTGAATGATGTTTGGATGGGGAAATAGGAGATTCAGTTCATTTGCCATATATCTTGCCATTCAAGGATTTTTTTTTTTAAAGTTGTCACCACCACTCACGGGCAGCAGCCCTATTCAAGGATGGGGTGTAACTACTCACTCTCAAAAGTTTCACCCTCTAGCGCAAATTACGCTAATGAGCACAGACGCAGGCTTTTAAGTGAGGGATTTAATTCAGTAGGAAATACAGAAGAAGGAAGAGAATTCCCACAAAACAGAGGTGGTTGGGAAAAGAAGGAAGCACCACAGCAAACTAGCCTTGAGTGTTAGCAATGTCAACACAATACTCGTGCGCAGATACAGCACCTATGTGCTACGAAGGCGTCGTAAAGGTGGTGGTACGCCAGAGTAATAAGTTCCCTCGACACTTGCCGCTGCCGGTACCTGATAGGAGTAGAGATAAGCATCCTCACAGTCGCCTCGGCAAAGATAAGGGTGCAATGAACTGGACAAGTACAGAACCAGTTTATAAGCCCTTTTTGCCGGTCTCGACTGCGACCCCTTGTCCGAAAAGTCGGGTGAAACCAAGAAGCCACCCCCCCCCCAGATATGAGAGCAGTACTCATACAAGGGGGGCGAATGAGACCTTTGTATAGCGGAGCAACTAGAGAAAAGGAGGAAGTCTCACAGTCTAAACAGAACTTCCCAGTTTCTTTGAGGCCCGCCCTAGCAATCGTTGTGATGTGAGGTTTCCAAGACATTTTTTTGTTCCTGTTTTAAGGCCAAGGTGTTTATATTGTCACAGGAGAGACGACAGAAACCGTCGAAAGAGAAGAGACAGGAAACGTTGAAGGTATTTGGCCAAGGATGTTTATTGAGTTTTTAAAGAATTAAATTTCATAAGGTTGATTCCTATCCATCAGCGAGAATAAATCGGAAAGAATTAAGAACGCAGGCAATTGCCAGAAGTAAAAGTGGTGAGTAGAAATTGAATATGAGGTTAAAAAGAATGAACGGGTCGAGTCATCGGAATGCGAGTGGATAGAGTTAGAAGGTGCAAGGGAGAAGATCATTAATGAAGAAAGTATGGGGGGGGGGGGGGGGGGGAGATAAAACCAAACCCTGTGAACACCACCATTGCTAGAATAGAAGAAATCGCCAGATGCAACAAACAGCCGATATTGAGCGACTTTGAGAAGAGAGCTAGATATAAGTAAGCAAAGAGAGGAGGGGAGCTTGGCTGCGGAGTAGTAAAATAAATTTTTCGACTCCGACTCCGATTCCGCTTCTGCCAATGCGAACGAATCTGGACTCTGACTCCGGACTCCAGCCTAAACAAAAATTTTCAACTCACAGACTCCACTTAAACAAAAATTTTCAACTCCGACTCCGACTCTTCCAGCAGTCAAATTCAAAAATTTCGACTCTGACTCTAGTTTTAGTGCTTGCTTACAGAGTTACAGTAAAAACATTTTTTTGTTTCAACAAATTTTTTTTTTTTCGCTTGCTTTTGAGAAATTAAAAAATCATCCACTTTTCCAATGAGTCTAATCTCCAAATGCTATACACGGTAAAGTACCGTAAAGAAAAGATGCAAGCGCAACACATGACAAACAAAATATATTTCAGTTTCGGAAACAAATGTAATAAAGTAATTATAAATGACAAAAATTTTTTATTTTTATTATAAAAATCTGGGATTATAAAAATTACAAGTTTAACAACTTCAATATAAAATAATATCCCTAATAATAATAATAAATAATAATAATAATAATAATAATAATAATAATAATAATATAATAATAATAATAGCATTAACAGATACCGCTTAATGAAATAAAAAACAAAAGAAACCTGACAAAATTATAAAACTGGATTTTATAAAATTAAAAATTATATATACTATATATATATATAATATTATTATATATATATAAATAATATATATAACTATTATATATATTATATATATAATATATATATATATATCATATATATATATATATACTATTATATATATATATATATATATATAATATATATGGATTGCCTAAAATCACAAAAAACTCAGAAAATTCACCTATTGAGACTGTAACTATCTAATGCTGCGGAAACGGTTACACACGATAATTGCCGCATATCTGACAGTATTAACCGACATATATATCTTAAAAACTCTTTTCATAGTTAAATCAAATAATGGAAACATTATGTAAATTATCAAACTTAAAACTTGAAGCAACTAAATATATTCGCCTCACATGATGTAGAATCTTTGTTCATAAATGTACCGGTTTTTGATACGATTGACATACATAATAATTAACGATGTGTATCACTCAAATAACCTACCCCCACCAGATGTAATGTATCAGAACAACATATGAGAACCTTTATTAATTTTTTGTTGTACTCAAACACTGTTTAAATTTAAAGAACATAATATATCTACAAACTGAATTTTAGTGCCGATGGGCTCTCACCACTTGGACCTAGATTTGCTGACTTCTATATGTCCAATCTGGGAAAAACAAAATCCTTCGTGAAAAATCAAACAACTTTAACCCCGTATTTTACATAATGTATGTCGACGACACCCTCACTTTTTTTAGGAACATAGATCATGTATACATCAGTTTCATCAATTAGAAATTCAAGAGTTGTCATGCTAAAATTCACATACGAAACTTAGATTATTAATCCTATCTGTTTTTTTAGACATCAAATCAATGTTAATTCTGACGGCTCATTATCCACAGGCATACATGTCAAACCCACAGATAATGGTCTGTATATGAACTATTTGTAGATCCCTATTCCACCGACTATTTACAAAAAATCTATTGTAAAAATTTTAGTTAACAGAGCATACAACCTATGTTCAACTTGGAGAAACTTTTTGATGAAGAAATTTTCCGCTATTAAGTAAAATTTAATTTACTGTGATCATCCACAGATTTTCAGTTGAAAATTTTAATTGATAAAACATTACAAATATATAAACAAAGAACACAAAAAAATTAGAAAAAATTCAATAAATTTGAAGGTGACAGCTTCCTTGTTATAAGTCAATAAGGAAGAGAAGTGCCTTCGTAAATATTGAATTCTCACCTCAAAAGTAAAGACACCTCAAAAATTAAAGTCAGACTTTACCATAAGTTCCAAACAACTGCCATCTTCCTTTAGCACAAGAAATGCTTTGCCGGCAACCATCACGTTGTGTACCACTTTAACACGGCCCTGAGTTAGACTGTACGTCGACATATATTTGGTTTACACGAACAATAGAGTTCGTTGGACAGGGCATATTCAACATCTATACAGTCGCCAGCAAAAATCTTGAACATATTCAATACGGCTCAATGGTCAATCAACTATTAGTAAAATTTCTAAACACTTCAAATATTATACGGATCGTGTGAAGTCCAGAAACTTAAAAATTGCGGAAGGCCTTCTACATCAAAACATCCAACCAAACATTAACATAAAATTTTATGTATTTGGTCACCAAGACTCAAATATCATCTTGATTTACTTATTAAATATTCAAATTTATAAGACTTCATTCGCTACAAGAAATATCCCAGTGAATGTCTCAAGATAGAGACGGAAACGCGTCGGGAAAATCCTATGTAAATATATCTTTTCTTTATTTCTTCTTTTTTATTATTTTCAAAGATTATTTTAAGGTAATTAAAGTTATGTACAAAAATAAATATTTCGAACGTTGGAATAAAATCAAAAACTTTTATAATTATAATAATAAATCATAATATAATATAATAATAATAATAATACATAAATAATAATATATAATTATAATAATAATAATAATCAATAATAATAATAATAATAATAACAATAATAATAATGAATAATAATAATAATAATAGTAATATAATAATAATAATACAAATAATTATAATAATATTATAATAATAATAATAATAATAATCAATAATAATAAAATAAGAATAATAATAAAATAATATATAGATAATAATATATAATAATAATAATATAATAATAATAATATAATAATAATAATAATAATAATTAATAAGGTATGTATTTAATATTTTTTTCGAACTCCCCGACTCGACTCCACTTAACACAGGAATCTTAAAATGGCCGACTCCGACTCCGACTCCGACTCCACTTGCACAGAGTTTTCGACCCCGACTCCGGGAAAATTGCACGACTCACGATTCCGACTCCACGACTTCCGACTCCGGATCCCGCAGCCTGGAAAGAGAGGACCCAAGGAGGGGAGCTTTGGAAGAGCAGTGAACTGCGTTCCATACTCGGTCAAATGCTTTGGATATGTCCAACGCCACCACGCAAAGTCTCCCGGTAGTCTCCTAAGAGCGAAAAAACCATAAATCGCCGTTAGATAGGAATGTATATCGCCCAGTAGACTTCGTGCAACGAGAGCCGTACTGGCCGATCGGGAGACTGAGTTTCCAGATGATCTAAGAAGTGATTTGAGAAGAAGTTTTTCAAAGATTTTAGATAGAATACCAGTGAGAGCTACAGGCGATAGTTAGAAGGATCAGAGCGGCTTTCCTTTTTCGGAATAGGTTGGACATGTGAGAGCCTCCCACCACTGAGGGAGGGAAAGTGCTAAAGTATTGAGACATAGAGAAGTATAGTTGAGCGAGGGGCCGAAGCAGATTAGCCTTTTCAGTTGGCGAATTAGCAACACAATGATAAAATCGAATAAGAGGAGGAAAGGCCAGTTTACAGAATTTTGGCTAGAGATGAAAGAGTTGTCAGTAGGAGAACCAAAGGAGGTTACTCACTTTCCTTTGATGAAAGAAAGCCTTGCTCGTTGCTCGTCGAAGGTATCCCTGCAACGATTTCTAGCTGAAATGAAAATTAGGCGAGAGTGATAGAGAACGAGAATTTTTCCACACCCGATAGGCACTTTCTCTACCTGAATGGCCAGAGAATAAGCCCACGATCGAACCCATGGATATATTGAGGAAAAGAAAGAATTTAGTTTTTAAAAGGAATGAATGAGGAAAGAAAAAATTTAGCTGAAGAAGGAGTGAACCTGCTGCTCTACCCATCAACGATTACAGCTCCTCCTTATCCTTTTAAATCTTTATACATCATGCACTTTCCTTATTAAAGGTAGCCCATTTGGCTATCTATCCTGCAAACTTGGAAACCTTAGATTTAAGTCCCTGGTCGAAATATTTTATACATGTATGAGGAACAGCCACTGACCTAAGAAATCGCTACGAACGGAACAAAAACATGTCTCCTCATTTCCATTAATAAATACTTTTCATTTGTCCATTGATTAACTATTATTATCTATTATTGATTATTGATTATTATTATTATTATTATTATTATTATTATTATTGGGGGATGTTTATTCGGCGCTTATTATTATTGAGACTTGAGGAATCAAAAAATTTTGATCGCTAAAATAATTTCGGGAAGGTTGAACCCCCTGACCCTCCTGTCTACAGCCTTTATATATATATATATATATATATATATATAATATATATGATATATATATATATATATAATAATATATATTACTTATATATATATATAGTAGATATATAATATAGTATATTATATATATATAGGGTATATTAGTACTATATATATATAGTATATATTATAATATAATATATATAATAAATATATAATATAAGTATATATATATCAGTTTGGAGATATCCCCGGTGAGAGGGTATAAGAGAGAGAGAGAGGAAGAGAAGAGAAGATTTTAAAGTTTTTTTCAATTAATACGTCATCGTCATCGGCAAAATTTGCATCTAATCGTCAATACGTCAATCAGTCACATAACGGACTAAAAATATTTTCATATAACTCGTTGCCCATCACTTAATATTATATATTTTATAATATATGTCGGTCATATATTACCTCGTCTCTCATTATATAAACCTATAAAATAGTATATATATAATATATCTAAATATACTATATCTATTTTATTTCTCTATTTTTTTAATTTACTATATATACTTATTATATTTATACTCAATATCTCTATATATCATTATTATATTTATATGTTATTATATATATCATCATTATATTATTATAATTATGGTTTTGGCATGATATATTATATATATACTAATTATTATAATATTATATATTATTATATATATATTATCTTGTAATATATATTTATATGTCTATTATTATTCTATTATTACTTTCTTACTTTAAACTACTTTTATTATTATAACTTATATTAAGCTGACAACGAAGCAATCACAATGGCTTTATTGAACTTTGCTGTTAGTAAAATTGGAGACGCAAATATTGCTCACACAGTTCTTTCATACAATGCTGATTCAGATTCCCAGTTATGATAATCTATCTATTTTTCCTTTTCCCTTTTTTCATTATTCTGTTGAACATTATTTTTCTTCAATAGATCGTAATAGCAAAAATTATCTAGGTATTTGAAATTATTAATATTTTAATATAGTATTTGAAATATATTTAATATTGTCTTAATACTCTTGACACAAGACTTATTGAATTCTTTTTCCTCAGCTGAGTGATTAATTTCCTTTTCTTACTGTCGTCAGTTAAAAAGCTAGAAAATATATATTGGTTGTTTTTGAGTATACCTAAGATGATAAAAAGTCATTATTCTGCTTATTCCTGTGGATTCTTTACTGTTTTTATATCCTACGTCAGTTTTCAAGCCTCAAGGTCACTAATTTAGTATTGGTTAGCTGATATAAGTCCGCAACTAATTAGATGTTTGTTCTCTCTTGTCTTTTATGTCAATTACGAATTCAAGTCCTTTCTCCGATTCTATCGTTTAGCTTATCTGTAAATCTACAACTAAATTCATTCTGCTCTATAGCTATTTTCAATAACTTGCAAAAACTGACTAACTCTAAGTAATTTATCTTGACATCTTATCATCTCCAAATTAGAACACGCTCTATCTTTTTTTTTCACATTTCTCTGAAATCATTAATTATTCTTGTGATTTCAACACTTATCACCGCCAATGACTTTCCTCTTAATATTCTCAAGTATATACACCTGCGTGATACTTTCCTATCACTTTTCTTAATCGCAGATCAATGACCTCAGAGTAGGAGATGTGTGCAGCTTATCCAGATGACCTTCGAGCGATAGTGAGCTCCAGCTAATGATTATCGAGTACGATGGTGCCGCTCCATGCACAATGACCTATCTTGAGCGGTCAATAGTGCTAATTTCAAGTCATGATCTTCCTCGATGCGGATGATGTTAGCAAGCTTTCCAGTCAACTTGACTTATCGAGGCGGTATGGATAGCAACTAATACAGCATTGACCTCGAGCTGGTAATGGTGCACTCCAGCATTGAAACCCTCTAAGAGTGGATATTGAGTGGAGTACTTACCAGCATAAGACCTCACTATATCGAAAGTGGTAATGGTGCAGCTCTCTCATTCATATCTCCGGTGAAATATGTCTTGGAGATGTAACTCAACAACATTCTAGTACCCTTATGTCTCTTTATTTACTGGTTCTTCAGTTTCCGATCAATACTTAATCTCTGTTAAATCATCTTGGATTGTATCTTCTTAAATATTGTCCTTTCTTGCAAGGAAATCGATCCTGACGATCATCTATGTCCCGCTAATGCGACTGATGTGCACCTTACGTTTCTGGGACTTGGTCTGGGTGCTAGGGGAAACTGGGGTGAATGTTTTTTCTGAGATATTCTCCTGAGTGGAGTACCGCTGTCTTCTGTGAATTCGAAAAACTCATTCTGCAGTGGTTCTACAGGTACTCATTCCCGAGGTGATTCCATTTTTCTGATGGCAGGGTGTATGGTGTGACTCATCGATAATATTCTTCCACGTCTCGAGCTAGAAGAGCCATCCTTTTGAGGGCTGTTGCAATTCACCTCCTGTTATTGTTCTTCTCACGTGGGCTATCAAGTCTTTTTGCAGAGTTGGAAAACTGCTGTCAGTAGAATCCTGTGCCCTCGGCTGGTCACTTCGTAATGGTTGTGACATGCTCCTTACTATCACTGCTTTTGTCTGTCGTCCATCCTCCTGCCTGTCATCACTCTGTCAGACCACGATCGGTGGCCATGCCCGCACTGGTAGAGTCACAGCCCATTGTTTCGTTATTTGTAGAAATGATACTAGTGAGAGCTTCGCGTGATCCCACTTGCCCACTAACTTGTGTGCGTTCTCTCGTGTCGGAGCAGTCCACTCGTCTGTCGTAGTAGCCGTACATTACGATGAAAACGAGAGATTTTCGTTTCAGATCTGAGCTCCTAGATCGACTATTAGAAATCTTTAGCGCCCATTCTTTAAACCCTTTCAATATCTTCTTATTGTACGTCCGAACAAGCTTGTAGTGGTAAGTTCTCCTTATAGCATGTTATTTGTTAGTAAAGTCAGCTAATTCAATGGTACGCTGTAAGTCACCAATTATATATTACGAGGTGAGATTATTTTAGTTTTGTTGCATAGATTTTGGTGTTATTAGTCAATATATTTTATGTGTCGTTTTTTGTCCTAGGGACACTAACTAATTAATTATATTAATATTATATTAAAGCACATAAGCATGATTGGAAGGGGGGGCATAGTGTTCACTGGAGCGAGTGTCTTCTATAGAGCCATCTCTCTAATTTCGGAAGATATTATCTGATGTAAGTGTTGTTAGAATCGATCCGCTTGTGAGCTGTTTGTCACCAGTTATCGCCATGGACCGAGCTGTGTCTGGTTTTCTTCTTCTCTGAGATTGCTGTCTGTAGGAGCCGCTGATTCAATGGGGCCTAATGCGTCAGACCTCTCCCGCGTGCTAGAACGCGCGTGGATCCCTGGACTCTATTCTTTTCCCCTCCAGTTGAACAATGCCTTATTCGCGACGTCACCACTCCCGCTCTTCCCCGGTCGGAAATGATGTCGGGGCAAGCTCTTGTTCTATGCGTCTGTATTTGGAGCGTCCAGGTGATGGACGCACACATTAAGTTGCTGACCTGAGAAAGGGCTTCGACACCTCTGTCCCCGCTTATTTCTTTTAGGTCTAGTTGTCGCACCTGCACAATGCTTGAGAGCTATTATCAATAGTCGTCTTGTGGCAACATAGTGATGATCCCAGAAGCATCTATGTCGCGTCCCAGCAGTTTTAAGAGGACCTATTTCGCTATTTGATTTGGAGTGCTCTGACTGTGCCGGCTGGTGTGTCAGACCTTGATGGTCTAGTCTTTCAAGGTGAGTTGACCACACTTGATTACGTGTGCGTATGATAGCTATTGGGTATATATATCAGTAAGGTAACCACCTTCAATGAGCATCTGAGTGAATCTTGGATTGTTGGACAGTGTGAGTGGTATGGGTCAGTTGTCACGATGAAGTGGCGTTCTTCTCTCGGTAGCGGCATAGGGTGTTCTATCGGTCGTGGGCTTGGGGTGCCCATACGTTGCTGCGCGCATCCATGATACGCCACATTAATTGTTATATTGGACATCTTTTCAGTTTATCGGGAGAATTTTACTCATTTCATTTGTTTTTAATTATTGCTTCGTATATGTCAATATTATTGATGTTTTAAAAATTTAATAAGATCGGGATTGCAGATCTATGTGTTGTGTATTTACTGGCCTTGCCGTACTCTTGTAAGTTTTCTCGTGGAGAGGAGATTTCTTTGATGTTGTCATTTTCGAAGTAAACACTCATTCTCTTTCCCAAGGTTGCCTTTTGCATTGATATTAATTGCATGCCTTTAAGCTCACCTGTGCGGTTTTTATGGTGTTGTTTATGGAATTACTTTGTGTAATTTCTTTTTATCGTAATGAACGTAAGAGATTTTTAGCCTGATGCTCGAAATTTGCATATGTAAGACATTTTTAAACAGAAGTGGCTGTGTGAACTTTAAAATATCTTGTACTCCTGCCCACTAAGAAAGACGTATAGATCGCGACGCTTTTGTGTTCTTTAACGAGTTTGGATAGGTGCCATTCTATCTACCTGGAGAAGTCAGTAAATATATGGACTCCTCTCTCTCCTCCTCGGATATTCCTTCGGACTTCCACTCTTATTCTCTCTCGGTAATGTCCTGGTCTCGGGTCTTCATTGTTTTTCCGTCTTGAGGTTTCGTTCTTTTTGTTCTGGTTCTTCTCTCTCATCTCTCCTCTCGTTCTGGTGCCTCAGTCTCATTATGCTCTCTCCTTCTCCGTCTTCTCACGTGCGCGTCTTGCTCCTTTCCGCACTCTTTTGACGTATCCTTCTCTCTTCTCCGTCGGCCATTCTTGGGTACTGCATCGGCTTCTTTTTTTTTACCTCCCCCGTGTTTTCTAATCCTCACCCTTACTCTCGTTGTTTGGGCAGCTGCGTTTCACTTACGTGTTGGAGCTGCTCACATCGTCGGCGACTGCTTTCACTGGTGGCCTGCTAGCGGAGGAGTGCGTGTCCGGCTGTGCTGTTTTGCTTCTCCCCCACTCCACCCGGTGGCAGTCTGTCATTCCCCGTCCCTCGATGTTCCTTTTTTTATCTTGCTCTTGTCCCAGTAATGTGTACGTAGCTACTGGTCACTTCGCTTCAATTGGTTTCCGCTTTTCTTTTTACTCTTCATGCCTTGCTTGTTTGTAACCCACTTCTGGCATTGCTTTGACGTTTGCCACAGTCCTGTCTGGGTCTCTCCCACCTGTTACTTTTTCTTCGTCTCTTGTTTTATTTTTATTATTCTTTTATTATTAATTCATTGCTTGTTATTGATGATCTTATTCTTCTATCATTTTCTTTTTTTCTGTTCTTCAAATTAGAACATATTCTTTCTTCTTCTCTTTTTTTCTTCTCTTCTTTCTTCATTTTTCCTTTATTTAATATATTAATTCATTAATTATCTGTCTCACTTATTTCGTTATACCTAAAAATAACTTCTTTCTAATACTATCTAATTATTATTCATTATTAATTATAATTATTATTATAATTACAATTATTACTCTATTATTTACTATCATTATTATTGTCTTTGTTTATTAATTTCCATGATCATTTTATTCATCTATCTTTATTTCATGTTTTTTAAGTAAACCTTTCTTGTGTTTGATTTTGAATTTCGCCTATTCTTTTATTATTTATCATTCTTATTCAGAGTATTATTCAGCATTTTATTCTTGTATTATTTATTATAATTGTCATTATTAATCTATTTTAGTTATATTATTATTATTTTATTACCATTTCTCTTCTTATTTTTTAGTACTATTATTATTATATCATTATTACTATTCTTACCACCACTATTTCCATTATTATCTGTTTGTGATGTTGTTGCTTAGTTACCCTTAATTAGAATTTGTGTATATTTAAGAAACTTGAGTATAATGATTAAGTAGAGAGCTAAAGTATGTAGTTAAGGACAGGTGTAAAGTTGTATTTTTGCTTTTTAATAAGAAAAGGCTATGGGATTTTTCAAAAACTTTTGAGAGGAATGTTACGACTTTTTTTTTTAAGGAGTTTGTTGATGTTATTTTAAGAAAAAATCCTATTTAGAGGTATATTGTATTATTATTAATTATTATTTTTTAATTCATTATCTATTATTTATTAATTATTGATTATTATTATTATTGATTTATTTCGCAAATTTTCATTTTTATTGATATTTTTCATTCATTATTATTATTATTATTATTATTTTACTATTAATTTATTATTATCTATTAATTATTATTTTATTATTAGTTTTATTATTCTTTTATTACTTATTATTATTTTATTATTCTCGTATTATTATTATTATTTTTTTATTATTATTCTATTTTTACTTATTCTTATTTAAGATTATTATTTATTGTTATTTCTCTCCCGTCTTTTGCTGTCGTTGTTGTTTTTAACTTTAAATTTTCATCTTTTTCATCAATTTATTTTATTTCTTTTTAGAATGTTCTTGGCTTGATCATCCTATCTCCTTGGACCCATTTTTGTTTTGCATATACAAAAATTGGATTAACGCGGCATTTACAGGCAAGTGATCTGTACATGAATCGCAATTAAAAGGTTTTCTGGGAAGAAATCAGACTAAAACTCTTTTGGATATTCTCGAACTGTATTCCTCAAAAGATAAAATGAACAACTTTTTTTCTTGGTCCCGAAAAGCTCGATACAATTTAATAAAGTATGATTTGAGGCTATAACTCTTTTCATATATTACCGTTCTGATTCAACATCAGGATAGAATAAAGTAGTTAGTTGAAAATTTAATAGATTTGTTTCATAATCGTTATTCCTCGCAGCATAGATCGAAAACACAGAAATTTGCCGTCAGAACTCTTCAGATCCTTCTGATCTTCCCCCGTGCATCAAGAAAACACAATGATTTTGATTCTTCTCTCTGCACCAAGACTTCTATGAATGTCCAATAATAAGTATATCTGAACGTGCTCTCAACGTAAATATAAATCTTCAAAAATTGCCTGGGATGCGCACACATCGGATGCCTACCGAATCTTAATACACCAGTTAGCGGAATGTAGAAAGACGTACGTAATTGAAATACCTTTACATCGACAAGAGATGCTTCGAGGAAATCAACAGAGGACAATAAGAAGAATATATCAAAATAAACAATGAATAATGAAATTCATGTGCAACTAGTGCATTTTAATAGCTTTATATAGCGTATTCCTAGTATATATAATATTATACTCACCTATAACTTATATGCCTATATGACTATAAATATATATATATACTATATATTTATATACTTATATATATATATATATTACTCATTTGTAATACTACCTAATGTATATATTTCATTCTGAGGATATCCAAAGAATCATGGGACCCTCTGGCAAGTATGGGAGCGTGGGCATGTGATTTGATCCAATAGGCTAGCGACGAGACAAAGAGAAAACCGAGAATACTGTCTACTTGCTCCAAGAGAGCATTACTACGGTTCCTCACGCTCGCACTCGAATGCGAGCGGGAGGAAACGTAGTAATGCTCTTCTTGGACAGTAGAAGGATTCTCTCGTTTCTCTTTTGTCTCGTCGTAGCGTAGTGGTCAAACAGATGCACGCTCATCTGCAAGGGTGCCAGGATACGTATCTGCATTGTGTAAGAATACATTAAGGGGTATTTACAAATACAAATTTGTATTTGCAGGGTATTGCATTTCTTTTGTATATATATATATATCATCTCTTCTATCTATAATGCTCATATTATATATATATATGCTTTATATATATTATATATTATATTCTACTATATATATCTATATATTACATATCACTATTATCGTTATCTATATTATATACTATTATCTATATATATATCTATATCTATATATTATGTAGAGGCTCTCTCCATTCAATAACTTTGTTAAAATCTTTATTATATGTTCGGTACTTATGCTAAGATTTGTCCGGCCCGAGCAAAGTTATTTAGCATAAGCTCAAAATGATCATACAATATATACCCGTTCGCTTGAGATACTCGTCATCACGCTCAGTCAGATTCATAATTAACAATAAGAATCTCAGAAGAAATACAATTTGACCTCAAAGTAGATCTCTCTCTCTCGAATTCCTCTCCGGGCAAGCAGCATCTAAATTTCTCAGGAATAGGGGCTCCTTGATACTTCCGGATCAAAATTTTTCGCCATCAACGAAGGAGTCACGAGCGCAATTGTGGAAACTCCGCGCCTGGATAATCGTCTGTCGACTGCAATGTCGCCTACGAGTGAGAGTATCTAAGAAGGGGAACTTTTGTTACTTCTTAATACGTTTTCTTGCACTATTTTACTTATGTTGAATAAAAACATCATTTCAAATATGGTTTTCTTTAATAACACTTCTCATTTTATTATTAGGGTCTTGCTACAAAAGCGCCACAATCTACGCAAGTATCCCCTATATGATTGGTGACCGGAGTTAGAAACTCCGTATACTTCAAACAATCGCCTTCTGATTACTAGAAAACAACAAAAATAACTCTAAAAAAAAATGAAGAAAAGAAAAAACTAATAATATCTAAAATTCCCACAAGAAGAGTAAGAATAAATTGAACTCGCAAACCGAACATTATCAGTAACTGGACTTCAATTTTCAATTTCTAATTTTGGATTATGGCTTCACGTTTTCAAATATACGACAGTTTTCGAGTGTATTCTCCATCGCTAGGACATCCAAACTATCTTTTTCGGGTTATGTGATTTTTTCATCATTGTCAGTTTGGATTATGGGCTGAAACTCATTTTGGATTCACTTAAAATACTCGATTCTTTTCGAAATTCTGAAGTACTCTGGATGTCCAAAGGCTTATGTTTGACAAGAATTTTTGCACTTTTTGAGACTATTTTAAGGCCAGCTCTCGCCTCTACATATGTACTTCGCTTTATCGGTATGGATTTCTTTCAGCATTTTAAGTTTGCGGATTATGGGCAGCGAATCTTTTTTGGATTTCCCTACAGTTTCATTCCTTTAGGACATGCCTAAATGGTTCTGTGACTTCCTTTTTTATGTATGATAGAAGCTTTTTCAAATAAGCGACTAAACTTCAAGGCACTTGCGTCTCTACATATGTCAAGCAATGTTTCTCCTCGGTAACTACAACTTTGAAATTACTGTGCGATTAGCAATATGGATACATTAGAAGTCCTTTATACTGGACTTTCTCTTAGATTTAACGGTTTCGATCAAAGGTTGTGGGGCTATTTATTGTGAATTAATCAATTGATTTCAATATAATTCATTATATGTTATGACTGTTCATTTTGTATTTTTATGATTTAATGTTTGTTTATGTTTGTTTATATCTACGGATATAACCAAATATGCTTTGTGTTTGAATGCACCTTTTTATTTTCTGTATACATAACATTATTGTATTTATTTTATGTATTTCAATATTTGTATATATGTTAGATCTTCCGATGTAATCAGTTATGCTCGTATTTGATATTATTTTATATTCATGTATATAATTATTGCCTTCAAATGGTTTGGTATGTCTACTTATTTTCGGACATGAATCTAGTATCTTTCATTTGAACGTTTTATATGTATGATATTTTTAACTATTAATTTATTTATACTTATATCATTGACAATGTTATTATAATGTTTTGATAGCACATTGATACAAGTGCCCAAACAAATTATGTTATACATTTTTGATATAGATAGGTTAGAATTTGTTATTAATGCTTGTATATCTAATGATATACACGACATACCTTTTCACTCTCCGTGTTGCACGCAGGAAAGTAATAGTAGGCTACTCCATTCATAACTTTGTAAAATTTTATTTTTACTGTTTGTGACTTTATTGCTAAGATTTGCGCGAGCAAAGTTTTAGCATATGTCAAAATGAAATACATATATAAACCCGTCGTTTGAGATATCGTTCTTAGTACGCTTCAGACTAAATTACATAGAATCAGGAAGATAAATAATTCACTAAGATTACTCTGCTCCTAGCAATCGTTCCGGCAAGAGCGGATAAATTCTCCAAGGACAAGGGGCTTGAGACTTGGAATTTCGATCAAAATTTTCGCCAAAACGAAGAGTCAGCAGGCAGACATTGTGGAAAGTCGCCATGGAAAGGCTGTGACTAATCAATTTGCCTACGAACGGTGAGAGTATCTCAACAGAAAGGGACTTTGTTTACTCTTATCTTTCTTTGCATAATTAGTTATTAATGTGTTGAATAAAAACATGGATCATTTCAAAATATGGATTTTTAAATAACAACGCATCATTTTATATAAGCGTGCTTGCTACAAAAGAAGGCAGAATCTAGCAAGCTGTACGCCTATATAGTATATATATATATATTACGTATTACTCTCTATATATATATTATATATATATTCTATATTACTATCTATCTATATAATATAATTAGTATATAGTATATATATATATTATTTATATATATATATATATGAATACTATGTCCCATTCTATTATTTATATATCATATATATAGTCGTCTATACCTCCTTAAATATAATTTTCAATCTAATCATGTTATAATATTTATTACGCCTGAAATTTTATCAATATTCGCCAGTTCTTCTTGCCAGAAAAATTTCCTAAGTTCTTGGATGAAGGACAGATTATAAACTATTATTAATTTTATTTATATTATTATTATTATTATTAATTATTATTATTATTATTATTGATTATTATTATTATTCATCTTCTTATTATTCATTATTCTCTTATTATTATTATTATTATTTCATTAGTTATTATTTATTATTATTATTATTCATTTCGTTGTCATTGTCATCATCCTTTTTTGTGGATTTTCTTCAAAATTTCACTACTACTACTACTATTATGTTATTATTATTATTATTAGTTATTAGATTTATTATTTTATTATTATATTTTTATATTATTACTTATTATATTATTATTATTTATTAACATTATTAATATTAATTATTATTTTATAGTTATTATTATTTCATTATTATTATTCTTATTATTAATGTATTATTATTATTTATTATTCTTAATTATTATTATTATATATTATTTTATTATTTATTATTTATTAATGTTATTATCATTCTTCTTTTTTATTGTTATTATTCTTAATTATTTATTTTATTTTATTATTATTATTGTTATTTTTATTATTTTATTTTTTTAGTTATTATTATTATTTTATTATTATTTAATTATTACTATTATTTTTATTATATTATTAATTATTTCATTATTTTTATATTTCATTAATTATTCTATTACTTTTATTTTTATTTGATTATTTTATTATTACTTATTTTTATGTTATTTATTATTTTATTATTATTATTATTTATTATTTATTATTTATTATTATTACCTTATTATTAATTTTATTATTATTTTATCTATTATATTATTATTATTATTATTATTTTTATTTTTTATTTTTTTTCATTATTATATTATATTATTGTGCCCCATTAATTCCTGTTCTTATTGTACCTAATCCTCATTGCAACTTCTTATTTTCACTTTTATTATTATTATTATTATTATTATTCTTATTATTATCTATATATTACTTATTTTTCTATTATTATATTGATTACTATTATTTATTCATTATTATTTGTTTGTATTATTTATTTTTTACTTATTATTATTATTATTATATTATTATCTATTATTCTTAGATTTTGAGACTAATGTAATTATGAATTAGCCATAATTTAATAGCCTTATTTATTTCGTGCATTATATTATTATCTATTATTATTTATTATAATTTTATTCTATTATTTTATTTATATTATTAATGGTACATTTTATTATACTATCCATTATCATTAATTATTTATTATTGTTCTTTAATCATTATTATTATTATTGATTCTAAGAATTTTACATCAGTTCTAATTTTATGTGAGATATTTTGCAGCCTTTTTTTCAATTTCCCTTAAAGGGTATCAACGGGCTACATTGTTATTTTTTTTAAGGCCTCTCTACTTTTCCAGAGTAGAAATCGCAGAAACCTTCGCCTTCTGAATTTTAATCTTCTTGCTCTCTCTTCTCTCTCTCTCTCTCGCGTCTCTCTCTCTTCTCCTCCTCTCTCTCTTTCTCTTCTGATCTCGTCTGCTCTCTTCTCCTTTTCTATATTTTCTTATGTTCTATAGTATATTATTATTAATATATCTAATATCTATTTATATATATCATATATCATATATGTATATATATAATAGTCATACTATTATAGTATTTTTATCATCTTATATATACTTATGTATTATATAGTATATATATTATATTAAGTATATATATATATAATAGTAATATAAATTATTTATATTATATTCGTATATTAATATATATATATATATCATTTTATATATTATTTACAATTTATATATTATATTTAATTTCTGTTATAAATACGTATAATATTACTTTATTTAAAAATTCTTTAATAACGCAAAGGGGAGGGAAGAGAAAAGATAAAAATAAAAATAGAAATACAGAGCGAGAGAGCGAAAGAGAAAAAATTTTATTTAAATCTTTTTTTCCAAATAATACGTTATCGTCATCGGCCCCCATCGTTCATCGCCGTCCAAATTTACTATAATCTTTTCATCGTCATCGTCTACTCGTCATCGGGCAAAATTTATAATCGTTCCAAATCACCTAATTTATATAACTACTATATATTTTATTAATACTATATAATATATATACATATTATTTATATATATATCATATATCTATTTATTATCTATATTACATATATAGTTTATTATCTCGTATAATATCATTATCTTTGATCTATATTAGAGTATTATATATGTTACCTGCTATATACGTATTACTATATATATTAAGTATTATATCGTATGTACTCTATATCTATTTCGTATTATTATATTTACAAAGGGATTTAAAATCTAATGCTTGTAAGAACTTTAAAATCTAAAGTTGTTGATTTAAATTAATAGTAGTAACTAGATGAACTTAAAAAATGCAATAATATTGAGGATTACAGTGTTGAAGGTAATGGGCCCCCCTTTTATATATATATATATATATATATATATTATAGTATATTATAGTATAGTATATATATATAGTATAGTAATTAGTTATACTAGCTTATATATCTTAGTACGTACTATATATATAGTATACTATTTACACATTATAATATATATATAATGATATTTAACTTATATTATTATATATAATATAATAATATATTAGTATATATATTATATGTATATATATATATATATATATATACTATATTGTAGTATATATATTAATATACCTATATTGTTATATATATTTATATTGTATATATATATATATATAATATCTATATATATAATATATTATAGTATATTATATAATATAATAGTATATATATATTATTTTATATATAGTCACAGGCTGTTATCTCCGTACAGTATGGTGCATTTCCTGACCGGTCCCACAGGAAGCCAGCAAAAGAAGATAAAAGTGAAATCTTCCCCAATAAAAAGGGAACTGTCCAAGTTTTGATGACGCAGGTGATGAAGCAACACCACGAACTGCGCAACGCGGATCAGGCCACGCTCAGGCCAATCGCGATGCGGCTCTACTGAAGGGATGCGCCGAAGGATTTAAGAATGAAGAATGAATTGAATCTGGCTAGAATAATGAATAGGTATGGGGTTTTTGTAACTGATGAAATGATGTTGACGGGAGTTTAGAGGAACTCTTCAAAAATTTGCATCATTGGCAGTCATGAAGAGGTGATGTGAATGTTGGTGTGGGTTTGATGGTGCAAAGAAGGAATAAGTTATTTTGTGGATGAGGTTATTATAGGAGGAGGAAGTAATGGGTAGAGTGAAGAAAGTTGAGAATGGTAAATCTGCAGGTGTATACTTGAAATTACTGGTGAAATATCAAGAACGGAGGCGAGATGGTGATGATTGGATTTGGAAGTTGTGTACAAAGCGTTCAGGAAGAGGGTATGGTTCTGAGAGATTGGAGGAGAGGCAGTATTAGTATCCTTATATAAGGTAAGGGGGTTAAGGGTAACTGTAGGAATTTTAGTGGAATTAGTTTATTGAGTTATTGTGGGAAGATATGCGGGCATTTTGGTCGAAAGAGTTCATCGAATGTGAATGAAGGACTAATTGGGAAGAAAAAAGTGCGTTTAGAAGTGGTAAAGGATGTGTGCATCAAATCTTTCAAATGATTGAGAGAATGAGGGAGAAGAATAATATATAGTATTTTTTTTTGATTTGCAAACAGGCGTATGATAGGTTAATAGGGAAGCTCTATGGAAGGTGTTTGTGATATATGGTGTTGGTGGTAAGGCTTCTTGAATGGAATACGTTAAAGAGTAATGTAGGGACGATAGTGTAGCGTGTGCAAAGAATAAATGGAGTTGAGAGCTGATTGGTTTAATATTATAGCGGAGTAAGGCAGGGATGTTGTTATGTCCCCTTGGTTCTTCAATTTGTATTGTGGATACGGTGTTAATGAAGAATTTAGAGGTGGGGGGTTGCATGTATGGTGTTATGAATGAGGAGAATGGGAAGAGAGTGCGAGGGTGCCATATTTTATTTGCGGATGATTTGGTTTTGTGTGGCTAATCTTGAAGAGATACGTTGGTATTGATAAGGAATTGGTGGAGAAGATATTGGCTTGGGTGTGTCAACGGAGGGGTTTGAAAGTGACGGTAGGTAGAGTAAGAGGTTGGTGTGAGTGAGGAGAAGTCTCGGTGTGAAGTTAATGTTAGATGGTGAGCGGCTGGAACGTTCTGTTAGTTTATTATTCGGAATATATGTTAGATGTAAAGGAGTGGAATGCTGCAGAGTGTATGTGAAGAGTTTGATGGAGAAGGGTGGCTGGTGCAATCAAGGTCGTTGGGGGATGTATGAGAAGTCTTGAGTGCGCTAGGGTATTAGATAGAGGATATGTTGTTACCTGTTTTAATGTATGTAGTGCGACTAAATGTTTAGAATAAGATGTAGTAGATCTAAATACAATAAGATTCAGATGGCAATTTAGGGTTCGTGTTAGGGTGTGAGAGAATGATGAAATGAGGAATGAACGTATTAGAGAGTTGTGTGGTGTGAAGAAAGGGTAAATGAGAGAATAATGAAGTACGGTTGAGCATGGTTTGGTCTTGTGAAAGGATGGATGATAGTCGGTTGGTTAAGCGGAAGTGATATGTGGTGAGTGTGCTTGGTTTAATCGGAGAACCGGTGGGAGACGAATTGAAAAAGTGAGATTGAGTAGCAATAAGAAACGCCTGGGAGGAGAGAAATGATGGAATTTCTCAGTAGCGATGAAGAATGAGGTGGCATAATAGGGTGAATGGGGGGGGGTTTTGTGAGAGGGGTTGGTTGTTGGCCCACATGGGCAAGGGATGACGTCCCTTGAGAGGATGCGATAATGAGGGTCTGTCGCGGTCTTAAAGCTTGGGTGGATTTCGTATGACTGCGACTATAGTTTCATAAGGTAGGGGTTTTTTTTATAGAATGGAGCGGTCAAAGGGCGTGGCTTTCTTTTCGATTTGGCGGTGCATAATTACTTCTACTACTTTTGGCAGATTTCACAGGTGCATGGTTAGCCTTACCACTGTTTCGGGGAAATAAATAAAGATATCGGTTCGATAAGTATGCTCTGAATCTGATCTGACTTCGGATGTGATTCAGATCAACTATTCTCTTTAGCAGCTGAAGTTAGATTTTTGTTTTGATTCATAAATTCTGGAAATTTTGTGCGGTCCGCCATGTAAATGGTCTTTCCTTTCTTTGTGCCGTTGGAAGAAGTTTCGATTCTCTTACAAACCAAACCTCGGCAATATGATATGGGGGTGATGATTTTCTATTGCATAAGTGTATCCGGGAGAAGCAAAAGATCGTGGCAATATAGATACTTTAATGCTTCCTTTATACTATTAGTTGCAATTTGTTGCTAATCTTTTATACAATATTTTTTTATTACCATTAAATGCAATAGGCTTTTAGACAATTTCTTAAATAAGGTTTTTTTTTTGCAACAAAACATTACGCGCTCATGATAGAATAGAATATAATGTTCTATCCATTTTTTTCTTGGTCACGTTAAGATTTAAAATGTTTCTCGTATGTGTTCAGATACAGTCTACAGTAACTCGAATCCACGAACAATAATCATGATCTCTGTATTTCATGTTGCAACACACCCGATACAAATTGAATCATAAAGGTCGTCTCGCTACTTCGGAAAAACCAAGATACTAATTGTTTGCAAGGCCAAAATTGCCAATATATAGTATTATAGTATAATATTATATAGTATATAATATATCTAGTGAAGGGTATATGATAGTATTACATCTCTACGTCTTCTCTATTATATATATATTATAATTAGTATCTAGGTAGTCTACTATATATTATCAGATATAATATTTTTATTTTAATGGTTACCTCTCATGGGGCATAGCTATATACAGGAGGCGGGAGGGGAACTTCTCCTAGGTAATTTCTACCTAGGATCCGAATCTAGGATTCGACCCGCGCCGCTTCCGCATGCGACTCTCGTCGTGCTTAACCCGTTTTCTGCGCACCGGTATATATATATATATAATGTTCTAAAATATATAATTTTAATTAATGTATATAATAACTGTCATATCTATTAATGCTATCTCAATTAAATATAGTGTAAAATTAGATCTTATCTATTATTATATATAATATATATATTATATTGATTATAGTATAATATATAATAGTACTATATATAATTATAATTATATATATATATATATAGATCATATAATATACGTGTAGTATATTTATATTCATATCATATCTGATACCTGAGAGAGAGAGAGTGCAGAGAGAGAGAGAGAGAGCAGAGAGAGAGAATCTGTTGCTAGGGTTTGATAAAGTTGTGGTTAAGTTTCACAAAGTAGATCTGTGTAAATTACCCAAATCTATAGCGTTATGCGAGTTTCGGTTCCTAAAACCAAAATTAGGCTATAAAACCGCCCATACGTCAATCAAAATAGATGAGTAGAGGAAAGGATATAAAAATAAGTATTTGGTTGAATAAACTTGAAGGTAACATTACGCTAAAGTCCTACAAAATTAATAAGTATATATAATCTATATAATTATATATATATTTTATAGTATATATATATATGTTATATATTAAATTTCTTATTATTATAATATATAGTATGTATTTATATATATAATATATATATATAATATTATATATATATCTTATAACATATTATATATTATATTGTATATATATTATATTATGATAATATATAGTATATATATATGTTTTTAAAAAATTAAAAATATACGTCTTCTATTATTCTATAGCCTTACTCTAGTATTACTTACTATATATTCTACGTGTAATATCTTATGGCCGTTGCAATACGGGCAAGGTCGGGCAAGCCAATTGCCAAGTAAATGTCTTTACTAAAAGAAAAAATCGAACTTTAGTGTTTGCCAGACCGACGTCGT
>JABUQX010067338.1:0-2500 GCA_015478945.1 Trachelipus rathkii
CGGAGAGATGCAAGTTCCGAGGCCTGGGGAATGAAAATTGGTAGTAGTGATAGTTAGCCATAGAAGCAAAAGAGAAAGAAAGAAATATAGGACGCTTCACAGACGAACAGGTCCTTCCTGACTAACAATACCACAACAGTTTGGATATGGCAACAACACCAATCCTACACATACACGCACACACACATACACACCACTCATATATATATATATATATATATATATATATTTATATATAATATATATATATTATATATATATATATATTATATATATATATATATATATATATAGGAATTTAATAATTAAGAGAACAATTTTTAAAAAAAATATGTTATAGCATTAACAAAAATATTTTAACTGAAATTAATAATTCAGAATCATTAGCATTCCAAGCAAATATTCTCATCAGATAAATAAAATACTAATGATACTAATATAAATATATAATAATAATAATAATATATATAATAATATAATATAATAATAATATAATAATAATATAATATAATAATAATAATAATAATAATTAATAGATTATAAAATAATATAATATAATTAATAATAATAAATAATAATAATAATAATAATATAATTTTGATTAATAATAATAATATAACAACAGTTTACACTTAGATACAAGAAAATATTAATAATGAAAATAATATTATGTAATAATAAATATAATATATATATATATAATAATAATATATAATATAAAATAATAATAATTAATAATAATAATAAATAATAATAATAATAATATATAATAAATAATAATAATAATAATAATATAATAATAATATAATAATAATAATAAATAATAATAATAATAATAATAATAATAATAATAATATAATAATAATAATAATAATAATAATAATAATAATAATAATAATAATAATAATAATAATAATAATAATAATAATAATAATAATAATAATAATAATAACAACAACAACATCAAATCATTAACAACACTATTTTTGTTATAATAAGAAAAATTATGATAACATTAATAATAATAATAATCGCTATAGGTAATTTATCACCATTAGTTGTAGAAATAAATCTTAACGAAAGTAGAAATGTTCGCGATAGTATTAATAGTATAGTATTAGTAATTAGTTATTAGTAATTAGTATTAAAAGTATTAGAAATAATTAGAAGCTTTTGATATTTTTACGAAATGACCCGATATTGGGTGACTCCTGAACAATTTTGGGAAGATTATTCCACTCATCTATGCCCTTATATAAAGATGACCCTCCAAGATTTTGCTAGGGTGAATTTTGCTTTGTCTAGGCCAGGGGTGTCAAACTCATTTACCGAGGGGTACCACACTGACTTCAAAACAGTCCTCGTGGGCCGCAAATATATATATATATATATATATATATAAATATATATTGCTTAATATATATAATATATATATAATATATATATTATATATATATATATATATATATATATATATATATATATTATATATATATATACCATATATTGTAGAATATATATATATATATCATATATATATATATATATATATATATTTAATTGCTTAATAATTTGATAAAGTTCAAACTAAATTATCTTGAAAATTTTTAAATTGTCATGGGTTGGGCCGCAATGTGAAAGCTTGATGGGCCGCGTGTTTTGAACACTCCTGTCTAGGCTCTAGGGTAAGAAACAGGGCCGGATTTCCTATAAGCTAAAAAAGCTATAGCTTAGGGCCCCGAGGTATAAAATATATTCTTTGCGTTACGAAACTATAAAATAATAAAAAAAAAATACATAAAATAAATTTAAAATTATAGCGGGCAATATAATATATATCTATATTTATATATATATATTTATATATATTATATAATATATATATATATTATATATATATTATATATATATATATATATATATATATATATATATATATATTTATATATATAATTATATATAGGAACTGTCTTTAAAAGGTAGTTAACCGTTATTATATCGAACGAACAATGTAATCAATTTTTTTTCAATTATTTCAAGGCAATAGTGCGACAACGGTTGCAAAAACTTTTTTTTTTTAACTAAAGGAATACCCAAAATTAAATAGCAAAGATGGAAAGAGTCAGGGTCTCTCGGCCTCAGCGGGGACGACGGGGGGGACTTTCTCCCCCCTCTGTCCCTCCGTCGGCTGGAACCTTTTTTAAAAAAAAAATTAAAAAAATTAACATATAAAAATTAACATGATAAAAAAAAGCAACTTGTGGAAACTTTCGCGATCTTTCTATTGGAGTTTTAGCTAACACGTGACACTGCTGGGCTGCACGAGCAGAGTTCTGCGATTGTCGATATTATGTCACTTTATGTAACTTCCTTTTAAAGGATAAGTGCCTATATATATATATATATTATTATAATATATATTTTAATATATATATAATTATTTATATATATTATATATATATATATATATATATATATATATATATATATATATATATAT
>JABUQX010067338.1:7500-17500 GCA_015478945.1 Trachelipus rathkii
TCTTCAACTGAAATATCAACGGGTACGCTTCCGTGATTGTATTAACAGTTTTTGGCAGCGCCAAATCGTAATCGACATACTGAGAGTTTCTTAGCGGAGAATAATGTCAGAAGAAGTTAGCTGTATAAAAGCACAAAGCTAGTTGACTTTAAGCCAATATGAAAAGGAAAACACATTAAAACTTTAGAAAAAATATATATAGTACGTTTATAATACGTTATTAATTAGTAATTACTACTTCATTATCTATCGATTGATGTATTTTTTTTCAGTTTTTCTACTAATAAACCCTTAAAAACGTCGTCTGGCAAACATATAAGGTTCATAATTTTTTTTTCGCCAAGATTTAGGGGGGCAAGTGCCCCCCCCTGCCCCCCCTGCCTATATATATATATATATATATATATATATATATATATATATATATATATATATATATATATATATATATATATTTTAGTATATTATATATGTATTATTAATATTATATAGTATATATATATATATATATATATATATATATATAATAAATATATTATATATATTTGCGAATTCTTGGAAGGTCAAACTCTCCCTATATATAATATATATATAGTATATAATATATATATATTATAATATATATATATATATATATATATATTATAATATATTATATAATATTTATATATATAAATAGGGGAGCCCATTACCTTCAATAGCTTAGGGCCCCCTCAAACCTAAATCCGGCACTGGTAAGAAAGCTTGCGCTACGGAGTTTGCTTTTTCTCACAGTTTGGTTCTGCACAATTATGTTAGTCAAAAGTTCATTGGCAGTTCCATTTATGAATTTAAAGATGTGACTACATACTGTTAGGGTGTATATATCATAAAATTTTAGCATAGACAAATTTTTGAATAGTGAGGTTTGTTATTAGTAGTTTCGAAACCCTGATATTACACGAATTATCCTTTTTTGTATAATGATTAGAGATTGTAGCAAGTATTCACTAGCACATCCCCATTTCTGAAAGACAGTAGAGTAGGTGAGGATAAACAAGACTATAGTAAAGGTTTTTTTTTTAAGATATATTTTGGAAAAAGTTCCTTATCTTAAGGAATGCTTAGTTTGAATAGGATAATTTGCTAATAAGGCTATTTAAGTGTTCTTTGAAAGAAAGCTTTTTCATCGAAGATAACACGTAATAACTTGGCAGATGTTGGCCGATTTATGATTACATCTTTTGCTCTTACATTTAGTTGAACAGGGTTCTTTAGATTTGTTATTACTAGGGAATTTGTTTTTTGTAATTTATTTTCTGTAAGTTTTTCATTTCATTGTTTACTTTACAGTTAAGTGTGCCTCATATTCGGTTTGATATTTAAGATTTCAGTCGTCGTCGCATAATTGAGAGTGTATTAATTGTGACAATTTTGAAAGTAATTTGTATATATATATATATTAGTATATATATATATAAATTAAATATATATATATATATTATAATTTATATATATATATTATATATTATATATCTATATATATATATATTATATATATTAATATTTTTTAGATTATATATATAAATATATATATATATATATAATATATATATATAACTATCTATATACCTCTTCTATTTTAGACAGATTTGTACAGAGAAATCCAAAGAAAATTATATCAGTAAATTAAAGAGTATGTTATATATTATTATTATATATTATATAAGTTAAATATTGCATTCGCCATTAATAATTTATATATATATATATATTATATATATTATTATATATATATATTATATATATATATATTATATCATACTATATATATATATATATATATAATATATACTATATACTATATACTATATATATAATACTATATTAAGGAATAGACCCCAAAATAGAGCCCTGAGGGACACCTTGGGAAATTGAAACTTTTGAGGATGTAGTCTCCTAAACGAATATATTGTGTCCGGTCAGATAAGTATGACTGAAACCATTTTAATGAACCATTATTGATACCAAGTCTTTTTAATTTACTTAAGGATAGGTTGTGTGGAACTACATTATATGCTTTCGAGAAATCTAGTAGTAATAGTTTGTTTTCGTTTAGTGCCCTGAAGTTTGTATAACTTTTCAGTAAGGATGATAAAAGCATCTTCTGTGTTGCGGTTTTTAATAAAGCCAAATTGAGTTTGTAAGAGACGCCCATTTTCATGCAATAATTAGTAAGTTGTGCCTGAACTAATTTTTCAAGAATTTTACCAGTTGTATGCAGGATTGAAAACGGACGGAAGTTTTTTGGGAGGGAGGTTTCAGCACTTTTGGAAAAAGGGGCGACTTTGCGAATTTTAAATTAGGGTGGATAGGATAGCAATATAATTTAATTATGTTGTTTTAGAGGACAGCAAATATAGATGAGGTTTCTTTTTTTGCAGTATTTGTAGATCCAGTTTGGAACACTGAAAATCAGAACTTTTATTCTTCGAACCATTTATAACAGATTCAACGTCAGATGTTGATATTCTTCCGAACGCAAAGCTCTTTCCCTCCTGAGGTTTTAAATACTTAGAAAAGAACACTTCTGACTCTGGAACTTCAGCTGCTAATGCTGCCCCTACGGTAGTAAAGTAGGAGTTCATTCCATTAACTGTGTGTTTCTTGTTTGTGCCTATTTCATCATCTATTTATAATTCTTTAATTTTTGTTTGTTTATTTTTGTGAAGGTTTAAAATTGTCATTTAATTTATTATGTCCCATTGGGAACGGGGATCGGATTGAATCTGTTTGAATTTATCAACAATAAAACCAGCTTTGGATTTCATAATCATTTTTTTTAGTGTTGCAGAATATTCTGAGTAAAGATGCATCCGTATAGTACCAATCTTATCACTTTTAAATAGCTTGTGATTTTGTCTAATTGAGGTTAACAATGCTTTTGCCAACTACTTATTCATTGCTGGTTTTTCCCGAGATTATTTTGTATTTTAGGGTAATGTTTTTTTTTCATACGTATCATATATGATGAAACTAAAATTTTTAAACTTTAAATCTATTGAAAGATTATTGTTGTGAACAGAAGAAAAGTCTGTATTTCTTATTAGGCGTAGAAACGTTTGCTTACCGTCTTCTGATATCTGCCTCTATTATATTATTATTATTATTATTATTATTATTATTATTATTATTATTATTATTATTATTATTATTATATTATTATTATATTTATTATTATATTATATTATTATATTATTGTTGTTGTTGTTGTTGTTGTGTGTATGTGTGTTGTTTGTTGTTGTTGTTGTTGTTGTTGTTGTTGTTGTTGTTGTTGTTGTTGTTCGAAACTGGAAGCGATTCGAATTGCTGTGTCAAGTAACAAAACCATGTGCCCATTTTGATGGTCATGACAACCATTTTCCATTTTACTTTCTCTCTCTCTCTCTCTCTCCTCTCTCTCCTCTCTCTCTCTCTCTCTCCTTTTTCTCTCTCCTCTCTCTCCTCTCTCTCTCTCTCATCTCTCTCTCTCTCTCTATCTCCTCTCTCTCTCTCTCATTTTTTCTTGCCCTTTATATATATTATATATATTATATATATATATATATATATAATGATATATAAAAATTATTATATTAGAGATTATATATATATAATAAAAATTATAAATAAATAAATAAAGAAAAATACATAATATATTACTAATATATTATATATATATATCTTATATATATTAATATATATATATTATATATATTATATATAATAATATATATATATATATATATATATATATATATATATATATATATATAAATGTGTGTGTGTGTGTGTGTGTTTATTTATTTCCGTTACTAAATTGGAGCAAATGTTTGTATGTTCGTTAGTGTGCATTTCTTTAATCCTGTTAATTGTTTACAAATGTTTTTAAAAATTTGAAATTTTCTTTGCCCTTTCCCTCCCCCTCCCCCAATGCAAAGGAGGTTTCCCACACAAAGAAGAACGTTCTAAAATATTCTCACTGAAAAATTATTTTTAATGCTACTACTACTACTACTACTACTACTACTGCTATTATTGCAACTACCACTTCTGCCTCTATTAATAATAATAATAATAATAATAATAATAATAATAATAATAATAATAATAATAATAATAATAATAATAATAATAATAATAATAATAATAATAATAATAATAATAATAATAATAATAAAAATCTGGCGAAATGAGAGATAAATTGAAAAATATTAGAAGAGATATTAAGCAAAAAACGGAGAAAGAGAGAGAGAAGCAGAGATAGCAAAAGGTAGAGAAGGAAGGAAAGAAAGAAAAAGAAGGAAAAGAGAAAGAAAGAAAGGCAAAGTAAAAGAGAGAGAGAGAGAGAGAAAGAAAGAAAAAAGATAGACGAAAAAAGAAAAAGACATAAAAAGAGAGGAAAAAAGAAAGAAATAAAGAGAAAAAAAGGAAAGAGAGAAAGAAAAAGAGAAAAGATAAAGAGAAAGAAAGAAAGGAAAAGAAAAAAATAAAGAAAGAGAGCAAAAAGAAAAGAGAGAAAGAAAAGAGAAAAAGGAAAAGAAAAAGAAAGAAAGAAATAATAAGGAAAAAAAAGAAATAGAAAAAAAGAGAGAAAGAAAGAAAAAAAGAGAATATTTAATATATTATTTATTGTGAGTTGGGTTACTTTCTTTGGCCAATTTAAATCATTTCCTTTTGCTTTTAAATGTACACATCGAGATTTGCTTTTGTGTGCGACTTTTCGCACACATAGATGTAAACACACTCAGGTATGTGTAAACATGTGCATTTTTGCAACATAAGGAAATAAAATTATATAAAAAATGAAAAATATAAAATATTTGAACAGTTAAAGTTTCATATATATATATATATAATATATATAGATAAACAATAGTAATATATATATATATATATATATATATATATATAATTACTATATATATTATATATAATTATATATAATATGATATAATATATTATATTAGTATATAATATATACTATATATACATGCGTATACCCAGAAATTTTTTTCGGGGGGCCAGACAAAAATCATTCTTATATATATATTTATATTATATATATATATATATATAATATATATTATATATATATTAAATATATACTATATATATATTATATATATAATATATATAAATAGTAATATTATATATATATACATATATATATATATATATAAAGTGGATGGAAAAAAAATTAAATTTAAGAAAAAATGGATAATTTATTAATTACTAAGATCACATACCTAAATGATGTTAAATTTATCGCGGGCATGAGAGTGAGCCAAAGTCCGAGATAATATCTTTAAGTTTTTATTTTCAATATTTCAATGTTATATTAGAGGAGCGTAAATCCAGTAAGATTCTTTTATCTCAATAAAATGTCTCAAGTAGTTTCAAAATCTTAATGTGAAAAGCTCTTCTACTGTAGCAGTAAGACATGGTAAATTGCCAGTATTTGCAACCGATGTAAATATTGGAAATTGTGACTGCGAACAAAAACTAGTCCGTCTCCTGCTGTTTTTGGACGATCGCTGTGATGCATTTCAACTTCCATAATTCCCATTCTGGCTTTTACTAAATCTTCAATGGGCTTCGAGATCTTCCTTGTGAAAAGTTACACAATATTTTATCTTCCATATAGTACATTACACCTGCTCGTTATGACAAATTGCAAAGATATAATTTCTTTATGATTAAAAACCTCTTCTCCTAATGCTGATATTAAATCATCCGAAAAATCTTATAAAAATGAAGTGCGATATTAAATCTGTGGTTGGAGGAAGGAATGTGGTATTGTTGCATTCTTCTTTAATGGCTATCAAGTTTAGTTTTAATTAAAGATTTGGTCCTAACAGCCCTGACTGCGACTAATATATAAAATTAATTAACCTCTGCACTTTATATTAATTAACAGATATGAAGCTTAAAAATTTTTAGTGTCTAATAAATTTCGGGGGGGGCCATGGCCCCCCCGCCCCCCCCCAAATACGCCACCTATATATATATAGTAATTATATAGATAATATATATATATAATATAATATATATATATATATATATATATATATATATATAGTATATATACTATATATATATAGTATATACTATATATTATTAATAAATAATATATATATATATACTTATATATTACTATATATATATACTATATATAGATATATAATGAATATATATATATATATATAAATATATATAAATTAAAAAAATTTAATTCATTTAACTTTTATTATTGTAAATTAATGTTTATGATAAATAAAATACACATATATATTACGTATATATATTATATTAATAATATATATATATTTATATATATATATATATATATATATATATATAGTCTTAAGTCAATGAAATTTTGGGGATCGATCTTACTTCAGAACCAACGGCGTACGCAGCGAGGGACTGATGGGCTGTAGCACCCCCTCTCCTTACCCTAAATTGATGAAATCAAAATCAATTAAAACTTTTCAAATAGAAGCAATGAAAGATGAGGAGCAACACTGAAGTTTAAGAGGTCCTCCCCTCCCTCAAAAAAAATAGCCCCCTAAAAAAAATTCGCGTACGTCAGTGCTGATAACCCCCCCACCTAACCCCTCCGTATTTCTATTATCATTAAATACATTAAGAGATAAACATTCCTGTATACATAAACCTAAATAATAAATATATATATATATTATATATAAATATATATATATTATATATATATATATATATTAATATATATATATATTATTGTATAATATATGTTTATATATATGTTAATTATATGTAGAAAATTAATAGGTAATAGATATATATATATATATAAATATATAGTATATAACATATAATATAATAATATTATAAATATAAATATATTATATATATATATATTATATATATATATATATTATTATATATTATATATATGTTACTATATATATGTATAGAGATGTAAGATGGGTAATATATATATATATATATATTATATATATATATATATATATATATATATATATATATATTTAATATATATATACTAATATAATATATATATAATATATATATATTATATATATTATATATATACATATATATATATATATATATAATATATATAATATAAACAAAGCTTTTCCCTTGCTTAGGAAGCCGAGTGTTTTTTTTTCTTTTTTTGACAGTCAGTGACCATCTTATATCTTGAGTTACTGACTAAGTCGTTTTTCTTATCTTTAGGAGTCTTGTTATCTTGTGGAGTTTGAGGGAGGAGTAAGTTTCTAATTTATTTAACTTTCCTTGTTTTCTTTTCAATTTCTATTTATTTTTCATTGTCTGAACAAAATAGACTAATAATTTCATCAATATCTTTCGCCTTTTTCTCTTTGTTGAAGTTTATCATATATTCTATGGTTGCTTTAGGGACGTAATAATTTATTGACACACACGCGCACCCACCCCTAGTATATATATATATAAATATATATAATAATATAATATATATATATATTATATATATATATATATATATAATATATATATATATATATATATATATACTATATATATATATATATGATATTAATATATATTTTAATATATATATTATATATATATATATATAATATATATAATATATATATTATATATATATATTAATATTATATATATATATATATATATAGATATATAATATATAATATATACCTATAATATATATATATATAATATATATATAATATATATATATATATATATATAATAATATATATATATATATAATATATAATATAGTCAATAATATATAATATATATATAATATATAATCTTTATATATATATATAAAATATATATATATATATAATATTATATATATATATAGTATATATATATATATATATATAAATATAATATAATATACAGCCCAACCAACATCCAAACTCGTTACCTTTCTTCTCTTTATTCAGAGCTAGTGTTGGACGAGCACCGATTTTTGCGCACCGCACCGCTTCGCACACTAAGAGGTCGTGCACCAGCACCCACCGCACCACCCATCATCCTACCGCACCGACACCACACCCACCGGCGCTTTGCAGTGCGCACCGACCGCACCGCACCCACCGAGCGAGCTACAGCGCACCGCACCCGCACCCAAATTTGCGCACCCCCGCACCGCACACGCAACCGATATTATATATATATATATATATATATATATATTAATATATATATTATATATACTTAATATATATATATAATATATATATAATAAATTATTATATAATGAGAAGGAAGTAGCAGTCGTTTAATCGATGAGAGTTACCCACCTATGTAGCACAATGAGTCTTAGAGTTAACATCCCATGCACTCCAGTGCCAATGTTCTTCCCTTTTTGTGCTCATTCATTATTATCTACGATGAGTAAGCCTCTCCCTTTATCACACACCATAAAATACAATTACAGACAAAACTTACCTCTTAAAAAGAAAATAAAAATTGTGTAAATGCAGCCACCCATCAAGCGATTAGTCTCCGAGAAGCTTCCAAAAATAACCCTACTATCATCACCATTAATGCCAGTGAACAGCCGCCCGGTGATATAGTCGTGCCTTCACGGAATTGCGGGCCTATTTATGTACGGTCGCCTTTCTATAAATTTTGCACCTCTCGGGGTTTTAAATTAATTTTCATTTTGTTTGAGACATCACCTCTCCTCCTTAACCCATCTTTTTTCCTAAAAAGAAGTTCTAGGTTTTAAGCTTTCGACTCAAGCTTCTACTCTTTGACTGCTACTATTTCTTCAAGGGCATGTTTGTTCCATTGGCTTTGATTTGAAGTTTCCGAAATATTCTACCTAATGCTCAATAAAACCTGCATAATAATTAGAACACATTCTCTCTCTTCTCACATTTCTCTGAATCATCATTCTTGGTGATTCAACGTTCTCACGGCAACTGCTTTCCTCTAATTCTCAAGATAAACGTTTATGACTTGCTAGGGCTTCTATCCAAATTACCTTGAGCAGTTAGTGCAGCTCCCTATTCGTATCTCTGATCGTCCTTGAGATGAACCCAACATTCTAAGTCTTTTCCTACTCTCAATTCCTTACTTGTTCTGTTAAATTCTTCCCTGATGGGTCCTCCGATCACTCTCATATATCTCTGTTTCTGTTCTATCTCTTCAAGTCGTTTTTTTCCAGCAAGAAAGACCCTCGACTACGCCGAGAAATCGTTTTGCACTTCGGTCTGCTAACGGGTCGACTTACGGTCGTACTCTATATTCCCATGGATGACTTACAGTTGCCGGAAATAGGGTCTTCGGAGTGTGCAAAGCGCAAGTTAATTCTCTCTGGCATGAGCGTGCACCCCATTGATCTTACATGTCAACACTAAGACCTAGATAACCTGTTAAAACTCTGCTTGTTCTTGTTGCTATAGCCACAGGGCGCTGCCTTTAGAATTACTGTCGATCTTCAAATTTCCAGAAAATCTTGCCACTTATATTTCATCCCAAATCGTCCAAAATCTATTCTCCATGACACCAAAAAATTCTTTTCTCAGTAGAAAATAATCTTACTGGCTCCTCTCCTTCACGTAATATCTGACATTTCAAAAAATGTTAAATTCTTAACTTGCTCTCTCTTACCCTTTTTAGTATTTCCCGTCTTGTATAACTGCCGTTTAACCTTCCACTAAAGCTAACTCTTTGCTTCAAACCTTTTCCTTCTAATTCCACATAGACTATTTCAGGATTTCCTTCTTCTCCACTACCTCCAAGACATATTTATGCTAATAATGTAACTTCTTCAAAAAATTTATTCTGCTTTTTCAGACTTGACCACTAAGAAGACTTACGGTCTGATGCTTTCCTCCTATTATCTCAAACTTGTGCTTTCAAGCTTGCACTTGCCTTGTAAATTAATCCGCCTCTGTTTTTCTTACTTTGGCCTTTTTTCTGCTGAAAGTGCTCCTGTATA
>JABUQX010067338.1:22500-32500 GCA_015478945.1 Trachelipus rathkii
GGTCTCACAGTTATGTTCAGCGGTGTAATCACCATACGGGGATGTTTAAGTATGAATGTGTAGAATATAAGTCGATATTTAATTCATTAAGGAGGAGGGGATATGTTACGTTGGTGTCTGCGCACTCGCAATACGAAAACCACGCACAAACATGAGAATGTCGAATGGGATGATCTATTTTTTATGGCTTCTGTGAAAATGTGAACATAAAAATGAGGAGCTCCCCTCCACATATTATACGGTTGTTCGTTTCACGCCATTGCACCCTAAAACAGTAGACGTCCTCCGCTAGACAATCCATTTGTGCCTACAAAAGGCCGAAAACGTGTCCAATATGAATAATTAGGTTAAATAACCAATAGGAATATCCCCCATATTTAACAACTAACTGATTCCAATAAGAGAATAAAAATTAAAATACCTAATGCATACCACTTTTAGCTTACATGTACTATGTAGCCTAATAAAACGGCATGTGAATGTGTACAAACCAACTAATAGACTACATCGATATGGAGTCCTACAAAAAATTATGCGCGTAATAAAGCTGTGTGAATACCGAATAGTGAGTCGAGTCTTATTTTCAGACCACTATCATTCCTGGAAAGCCACTGGTGCGTAACAAGTATACACAGACATGTTGAGGTGTACATAAGCAAAACAGAATGCTCGCAAGAATGCATGCAGAATTTGGACAACGTTATCCACATCGACGACGCCGAGCCACATGAGTTCCATAGAGTTTAGCAGACGGTTCAGTACAGGTCGAATAGGTTTCAACCCCCTCATCCACATACGGAGGGTCGTGTCCGTACATTCGACGTCGAGCTGGACGTTCTGCTATACACCCATTACGAGACCACGTCCTCATACGGCAGGGCTAGTTCGTCTTGGGAATATCGAGGAAACCAACGACGGATTTGTGTTGATACAACATGTACCATATAGCCACACATGTGCATGTTGCCATCGTGGAGATCCAACAACGGAGACTGGTTCCTGCTGTTTACTGATTGCCTTTCTAATGGATGTACCGGACAATTATTGGAAAAAATATCTTATGACCAATGAATCTGGCTTTACCAATAACGATGTATAACAGGATGAATTAGACTTGCGGAAACAAACCCATTATAACATTCACTGCCATCACTAATCTCATACTCATTCCCATCTTGTGTTACTCAATGATGAGTGTATCGGGCCTACTTTCTTCGAGGAAATTTGACAGTACACGTACCTCGCCACTTCCGCAGGTGCGCTGTGCCTCCTGAGTGAGTATACCTTTGAAGGACACACGAAAATACATATATTACCAACATGATGGTGTGCCAGCACATAATGCAGGAAATGGAGTTAACGACTAGTCCTGTCAAATTTCCCTCCGAAGAAGTAAGGCCCGAATATCCCCTACTATTTGAGTTATTACCACAACCAAACATTGGATCTGAGTATCACTTAGTGACATGTAGGCATTTATATGGGGGTTGTCCTGCCCAATGTCTGAAGTGCCACCTGTGAGTATACATACCGGTATGGTAACGCCAGATTCCATGGTTCCACATCGAAGTTATATCCCATGATCCATATAGCACGGGTTACCACCCAATAGAGAGGCAATCTCCCACATGTATTAACAAGCAGGCAATCCACCAGTCGCCGTTGTTGATCTCCCCACGATGCAAAACCACTGAGCATCCACAAGTCCGCGCCCTCATACATCGTTAACATGGTAATACAACACAAGCAATCTGGTTTCCTTCGATATTCCCAAGACCGAACTAACCCTGCCGTAATGAGGACGTTGGATTTTCGGGTGTATAGCAGAACATCCAGTTCGACGTCGAATGTACGACACGACCCCCTCCCGTATGTGATGAGGGGTTGAACTATCGACCCTGTACCTTGAAAACCGATCTGTAAACTCTATGAACTCCATGTGCCGGCGGTATCGTCAGATGGGATAACGATTGCTCCAAATTCTGCACCATTCTGCGAAGCCATTCTGTTTTGTTAATGTAACCTCCAAAATGTCCTGTGTACGTGGTCCGTGGCTGTTTCCAAATGTATGCGTTCTGACTAAACAAACCACTCTGAAGTTATACGTTCACTACACTTTATTACGCTTAAATTTGTTAGGTGTAGTGACATAACCTCCATTATGATAGCTATTAGTTCGTTGTACACATTACATTGCCGTATGTTTAGGACTATCAATGTAATCTAAAAGGTATGCATTAGGTATTTTTAATTTAATTCCTTTGTTAGCGTATCGATATTTTTAAATACTATTGAATACCTATTGTATTTAACCTAATTATTTCATAGACACGTTTCGGCTTTTGTAGGCACATGATATGTCTACGGAGGACTTCTAGTTGTTTATTGGTGCAATGCGTGGAAACGAACAACCGAATCAAATAATGTCGAGAGTTTATTAATATCATTTTATGTTCATTTCACAGAAGCCAATAAAAAATATATCATCCATTCCTATTAAGTTTGTGCGCGGCTTTCGTATTGCGCGTGCGCAGACACCAACGTAACGTATCCCATCCTCCTTACATAATTAAATAATCGAACTTTAATTCCTAACATTTTTCTCTTAAACATCCCGTAATTGCGTGATACACCGCTTTAACATAACTCGTGAGACACCATATATATATATATACGATATGTATATATATTATATGATATATATTATTTATATTTATACTTATATATATATAATATATATATAATAAATATATTTATACTATATATATATATATATAATATAATTATTACATATATATTATATATATATATAATATATATATTATATATATATATTAATATATATTATATTTAATAGATACTATAATAATATATTTGCATAAATATATATATAAATATATATAAAATAATATACTATAGTATATATATATATATATAGAATATATATCTATCTCCCTTTTTTCCCCAAGAACTGGGAATATGGTGCGTGAAGTAGAAGAATATGACAAAAATCGAAAGGAAAGCCCACCTTACGCCCCTCTATACCTATTAGTGAGAACTCGGCGCATGTCGAAAATCCACCCTAGAGCTTCACGGACCGCGACGAACCCTCACTATGGCAATATCATCAATGATAGGTTCATCCCCTGCCCAGGTATGCCACAACCTTACCCCCTCACAAAACCCCGCCATTCACTCCTATTATGGACCTTTATTCTCGCCTCTGCCAAACTCACATTTCTCTCCTTCAGACATTCGTTTACTGACTCAATTCCTCTTTCTTCGGTCTCCCAGATCATAGTTTCACAGTATAAATTAAAACATGTAGTAAATTTCTTCATATTACTTTCTCAAGGACTTTATTCCCTTTACATCCACCAACAATTAATTGCACCAGCCACTTTCGCCATTCACAACTTTCCTTACTACACTCTGCATCATTCCGTTCCCTTCTCATCCAAAACAATATTCCTAAATATTTTAAACTCATACACTTGTTCAAGCTGCTCCCATCTAACATAAACTTCACACCGAGGACTTCCTCACTCACACCATAACCTTACTCTTATCTTTACACACCCTGCCAAACCCCTCCTTTTACACATCCTGCCAAATCTCTCTACCAATCCTCTCAAACTCTCTTCAGATTCACTACACAAAACCAAATCATCCGCATATAATAAGTAGGGCACCCTCCACTCACCGCCATTCTCCATCATTCTAACACCATTTCCTGCCACCCCATCTCTAATTCTTTCATAACCCCATCCATATACAAATTGAATAACCAAGGGGACACAACACATCCCTGCCTCACTCCCTATAATATTAAAAACCAATCACTTTTTACACCATTTATTCTAACACGCTTCCACTATCGTCATACATTCTTTTTATATCCATATATATTATATATATATATATATATATATATAATATATATATAATTATATATTATATATATAATATATATATATATATATATATATATATATAATATATATATATATATATTTATATTATACGCTATATATATATATAATATATATATATATACTAAATAATATATATATATATATATATATATTATATATAATATATATATATATATATATATAATATATATAAAAGTACTATTTACCAAATAATATATGAATTTATCCATTATATATATATATATATATATATATATATATATATATATATATATATATATATATATATATATAGATATATATATATTATATATATATATAATAATATATACTAATATTATATATATATCTATATAATATATATTATTATATATATATTATATATATATATACTATATTTTTTTTTTTTTTTTTTTTTTTATATATATTATATATATATATAATTATATATATATTATATATACTATATATATATATATATATATATAATATATATATTATTATAATATATATATATAATAATTATTATATATAATATAATATATATATATATATATATTATATAGATATATATATTATAGATATATATATATATATATTATATATATATATATATATATATATATATTATATATATAGTGTATATTATTATATATTGGTACAGATTCATCAGAGCGATAGAGTAAAGGAAGTTTTACAAAAGTTATTTTTGGAAGCAAGAAAATTAACCGATGTAGATCACTTAGTTTAGTAGAACACGCTGATATATTTCTATTCCGAGTTATCAAAATTAACGATTGAAAGGTAACAAATAGTTTCCATTTAGTAATGTTCATTGTCCCATCTTATGGTTACAATAACAAATGAACCGAACCATAAATTTAGAGAGACGAAAGTGCTCATTACGCCTCTCTCTCATTCATTTTATTCCTGACGCATTGCTGAGTATTAATACTATCATTCAGAGTTATTACAAAGGAAGACAAACAAGTGTTTGCTATTATCAAATGATCTTTTAAATGATTGGATACAATGATACACATTGTTAGAAATTAGAACAAATGTCAATGATTGAAAAACATTTATATTTATCATCAGAATCGGCCGTAACTGGCAGAAGAGTCTATAAGTTCTGCAACCTTACAAAATTTTCAGCAGTAACGTCATTATACTGAAAGTTAATGCAACTTGATCTTGGCCTTTATTTATTTAGTTTCTTACTGAAGCCATGGTTATCGAATGATTTCAAGTGTGCCGCAATTAATTTATATTTTGAGAGACTTCGGTTGACCTCGGTTTGAGATGTCACGACATTTCTAATGTGATGACGACGATTGTTTGTTCACTCAAGAAAAAAACATAACTTTCTTTATATTGGCACCAGCTCTCAGAACACAGTGGACATCATCTGTGAATAGTTTCCATTTCGACAACATTTCATTAAATACGTCACTGATATGTTCACCTGTGTGAAATTCAGTGAGAGGTTCAGAGCACGACACAAAATTGGCTTCTGAAATAATTGTCACGGCATGACTACTCAGAGAAAACAAAGAACTGCTGATTGAGTATCTACCATCGTGTGGAAAAGCTACTTGGATGATTATTGATTAAGCGTTATTTAATTCTGAAGCTTTTCTTTCAAATTAATAGCTCTTGTAGACTTCCTGTTGAGTAGTTTGATGAAAGAGACCGGGATACTTTGCTAGCCGTACAAACAAGAATTCGCCGTACGAAGCAGAAGATCTTCCTTTACTATATTCTGTAAATACGATATCATCCTTTATGATTTTTCGTTTCATTTCCCTATATTTGTATTTATATAGTTTCAGAGAAATCATTCCGTTTCTTAAATCTGGCATTGAGTGGTCCTTTACTTTTTTACTCATTTTCCTTTCTCCATCTTCCTTTGTCTTCTCTGTCATGTATAGTCATAACCCGGATATACCATTCTTCCTTTCTGAGAATTAATACGATTGCAAAGTGTATGGTTTACGTTTTCATGGGAAACAATATCGAAGTAGTTCCAAACCACACTGGATAAGGATACTATTGGGGAATTCCTTCAACAGTTGATTTCGAGCGAATATACTCACAAGTACGAGTCTATCAATATTAATATTCCTAGATTTCGATTGTGACTCAAATTACTGTTACTACCTTGTGAGGACGGCACTTGCCTCAAATAATTCTGAGAAATTTCTCAGAAAAGTATGTAAATTTTCTAACAATTTCAAACTGAACACTTTCTAATAGTATTCCCGAGTTTCCGAGTCAAATTGCAAATAATTATTTTAAATTTGTAATGCCCTAAAGTCCCAATGCGAATATTTAAAAGCATGCGAATATATATATATATATATATAATATATATATAATATATATATAGGACTGATATATAGTCGTATACTATCTACTATTATATATATATATATAGTATATATATATATATATATATATATATATATATATATATATATATATATATTAACATATAAATATATATATATATATCATATTATATAATATATATATAAAAGAGAAGACATTTAGTAATAGTATTAATCTGCAGTTATAAAGTACAAAATTGAGAAAATTGTTTATTATTAATATATTTATATTTTATATTACTATATATTATAATTAAATATTTTAATACATAAAAAAGTCTTCAAATAGTTTAAAATTTCGATCATATTAAATAATTTATAATTATAATTATATTAAAATATATAGTTATAATATATTTTTATTAAATAATATAAATTTAATATATTATAATATTATATTTAAATATTTATTATTTATTTATAATAATTATATATATATATTTTATTATTAATATTATTTTTTAATATTTTAGTTTATATACTTCGACACACATATTTTATCTTCTTTTAACTATAATATTTTAAAATTTTAATTAGTTATTATATTTATATTAAAATTTAATTACCAGATTATAAATAAATCTTATATATTTTTGATTAATTTTTATTTTATATCCTAATATTGTAAATGTCTAATTATAGTTTAAATTTGATATATTTATTATCTTTTTAATATTTTAAATTTTGTTGAATTACTATCATAGGTTAGAGGTGCAAGCAGAGTAATATTAATTAAAATTAATAATATGATACAATATTTAACTATTTATAATTAAATAATTATTACTAGTAGACTATTTAAAATAAATCTTCTTTATTTAATATTTTTATATATTTATATATCATTATTATATATAAATAGTTAATTATATATTTATATTTATTTATTTAATTGATATTTTTATATACTACTTTTCTGTTGTTATCTTTAATTTAATTATTAATTTATTAATTTTAAATTTATTTATTCTTATTTAGATTATATATCATTTACTAATGTTTTTATTACATACCTCCCCGCTCCACCCCCCTAATTTACCCTTAATTATTTAAATACAATGTTAAAAATATCTATCGGATTATAAATATTTTAAAATATGATTATTTAATATTATTAATATATTATATAATACTTTTATAAATTATAAGTATTTATAAAATATATATATTTGATTAATTAATTTACTTGGATTATATTTTAAATGTTAATTTATATATAAATTATTATTATTTATATTTAGTATATTTATATTAATTAAAACTATATTAATATACATATACTAATAATATATATATATACATATAATAATAATATTATATATATATATATATATTTCTCACACCTTTTCTCAATAAAAAAAATGTCGCTGAATTGTTACATTACAACTAATTTTAGGCTTTTTTTTGTTGATTTACAAAATGTAAAGTATCGTTACACGGTGTATTAAAGTACTGCACGCAAAAATGTTTATAAAGTAGTTTGGAAAATAGATAGCAGGGAGTATGTTCCAGACTTTTACTAGTCATGCACTCCTCCTCTTCCGCTCGCGTCCGAGAGCATAGAAAAGATGAGACTGTGTAGGAAGGTGTGTCGCAAGAACCCTTCTCAATGGAGGAGGTATGTGATTGAAGGAGCTCTAAGAGCAATGTCCTTAGATTACATGAAAAAAAAGAGAGTGCTGCAACATTCACTTGATAAGAACGGAAAAGCCCTAAACGTCAACCAATTTAAAGAGGAAACATGTGAGTGTAATCCTCCAGCATGGGAGGTCATACTCTATACAGGCAAACGCACCCCCCTGTAAATATCAAACTGAGGTGGCTTTAAGAAATTCTGAATGTGCTTCAGAACACCCAACCTTTTAGAAGCTTGTTTAAAAAAGAGAAGGTAATATGAACCTTCCAATTAAGTCACGAGAAAAATAAACACCAAGAATATTGAGACAGAACGAGGTTAGAGTTATATTGTTTTCAAGACGATTTATAGCCGTATGGAAAAATTATTGTAGTGGAAAGATGGAGGCTGCTTTGAAGTAATTGAAAAACAACCTTGTTCTCAATGCCTCAAAGAATTCGAGAAAGATCAGATCTAGTTGATCCAAGGGGCCCTTTCTAGCGTGAGCTAATTGTTGTGAAAAGACGTCTATCAAAATGAGGAGTAATGAAGGGTGAAGTTCGGCATTGGAGTGGATGTGTGATGAAGCAATAAAGAGAGTTTTTAAAAGTAGAAAGAGTTAAGAATAAAACAGAACCATGAGCAACACCACTATTATAGATTTAAAGAGAGCGATGGCATTCACAAAAAAAAAAAAAAAAAAAAAAAAAAAAATTGCTGAAAGAAAGAGGACCAAGAGACATAAAGCATTGGCGAGCAGCGAAAAAGATAGAGAATCTTGAGATGTTTTTAAACCTTTCTGCTAGGGTAGTTCGGAAATAACCTAGAAAGAACAGAAGTTAGTAGAATTTGGCGATATGCGAGGGTTGAGATTCGTTTCCGTTTTGTACAGGAGCACTTTCCAGCAAGAAAAAAAGGCCAAAGTAGAAAAAGCGGAATAATTTAACAAGGCAAAGTGCAAGCTTGAAGCACAGTTTGAGAACGTATAGAGAATACATCACGAAACCGTAGCTTCTTAGTGTCAAAGCTCTGAAAAGCGAATACACAATCTTTTTGAAGAAGTACATTATTAGCATTAAATATGTTGGAGGTAGGAAGAAGAAGGAATATCACTGAAATCGTCTATGGGTGAATTAGAAGAAAGTTTGAGCAAAGAGTTTAGCTTAGTGGAAGGTTAAACGGCAGTTAACAGACGGAAAATACAAAAAAGGGTTAAGAGGAAGAAGCAAAGTTAGATTTAACATTTTTTGAAAATGTCAGATAATTACTTGAAGGAGAGAGCCCAGTAATATTATGCATTTTCTACTCAGAAAGAATTTTTTGGTGTCCTTGCTGAGAATAGTTTGGGGACGATTTTGGGATAGAAATATAAGTGCAACGATTTCTGTGAATTATGAATGACAGTTAATTCCTAAAGCAGCGCCCGTCTAATAGACAAGAACAAGCAGAGTTAAACCAAGGGTATCTAGTTAGTCTGAATGTAAAAGATCATTGGTGCACGCCATCCATGCCAGATGAGAATTTAACTTCGCTTTGCACACTCCGAGAGACCCTTGCTGATCAACAAAATAAAATAATCCAATGGCCGCAATCATTGGCGATGTACGTACGAAAGTCGAACCCTTATCTCTCGAAGTGCCAAAAACGATTTTAAAATAACAACGAAAATCTTGCGGCCCCGGGAAAAGACAGAAAGATTCAGATCATAGAGAGGGATCGGAGGCCCATAAGAGGAAAGAATTTAACAAGAACAAGGTAAGGATTTTAGAATAGAAAAGTCTAGAATTTGGGTACGTTCTTAAAGGGCATCTAACATACATTATAAAACTGCACTAACTGCGCAAAGGGTAATTCTGGATAGAAAGCCCTAGCAAGAATCATAAACTTTATCTTGGAATTAGAGGAAAGCCAGTTGGCCGTGGAGAACGTTGAAATAAACCAAGAATGATGATTTTGCAGAGAAATGTGAAGAAGAGGAAGAGAATAGTGTTCTAATTTATTTATACATTATATGACATTAGGTTTAGAATATCGGAAAACTTCAAATCAAAGCCACGGGA
>JABUQX010067338.1:35000-39860 GCA_015478945.1 Trachelipus rathkii
TATATAATATATATATATATAAAAGTAGATATATATCTATATACTATATATATATATATACTATATATATATACTATATAGTATATATATATTAACTTATAATATATATTATATATACTATATATATAATATATATATATATAATAATATATATAATAATTATATTATAGTATAAATATATATATATATATATATTATATATATAATATATATACCATTATATATATACTATATATATATATATAATAATACTATATAATAATAGTATAATTATAAATATATATAACTATATTATATATATTATATAATACAGTGTAGCGTATTTAGGGGGGGGCCAGGGGGCCATGGCCCCCCCGAAATTATGTACGTAAAATTTTATAGCTGTATCTGTTATTTAATTTAAAGTGCAGAGTTAGAATTAATTTATATACATTAGTCGCTAGCCCAAATCTCCCAATCCTCTAATTAAAACTAACTATGAGCCATTAAAGAAAATGCAACCTATCCAACATTCCTTCCTCACATACCCAAGCAATCTAAATCCACATTCATTTCTATAAGATTTTCGATATTAATATCAGCACCTAGAGAGAGGTTTTACAATCATAAGAATTGATACCTTCCCTTGCAATTGTATACCGAGCAGGCTTGTAATTACTGTTATGAGAAGATAAAAATTTGACCAAGAAGATCTCGACAGCAAACATACTTGAAATTTAGTAAAAGCAAGAATGGATTAATGAAGTGAATGCATCACAGCCACAGCCTCATAAACAGCAGGAGACGGACTAGTTTTCTGTTCGCAAGTACAATTCAATACTTTTACATCGTTTGTTGCAAAACTGCCCAATTTTTTACCATGTTACTGCTACGAGTAGAAAGAGCTTTCAACATTAGATTTCTGAAACCTTACTTGAAATTTCTATTGGAAGATAAAGACTTACTGGAGTACCCTCCTCTATATTACTTTGAAATATGAAAATAAGAACTGAAGATATTATCTCGGACTTGCTCACTCTCAATGCCCGGCATTAATTAACAATAAAATTAGTTCAAAACATTCACTGTAACTTTATAATAAATATATCACCATTTTTTCTAGAAATTTAATATTTGTCCATCCACTTTATATATTTTATATATATATATTATAGTATATTATATATATATATAAAGTATAATATTATATATATATATATAATATATATTATAGTATAATATATATATATATATATAGTATAGTAATAAGTATATTATATATATAGAATGATTTTGTCTGCCCCCCCCGAAAAAAAATTTCTGGATACGTCACTGTATAATATAGATATATATATATTATTTATATATATATAATATATATTATATATATATATATATATATATATATATATATATATATAATAATATATATATATAAATATAGTATTATATATAAATACCAACTATATATCTACTATAAAAAAGATAGTAAATATAATATATGAAACTTTAACTGTTCAAATATTTTATATTTTTTCATTTTTATAATAATTTTATTCATATGGTATGCAAAATCACATGTTACACTATACCTAGGATGCGTATACATCTATGGTGCGAAAGTCAGCAACAAAAGCAATCTCAGAATGATGACATTAAAAGCATAAGCGAATGATTTAAAATCCAAAAAAGTAACCCAACTCACAATAAGACATATATTAAATATCTCTTTTTACTTTCGCTCATCTTTTTTCTATCTTTTTTTCCTATTTTTTCCTTTTCTTCTTTTCTTCTTTTTCTTCTTTCTCTCTTTTTCCTTCTCTTCTCTTTCTTTATTTTTTCTTTTCCTTTCTTCTTTCTCTTTATCCTTTCTCTTTTCTTTGTCTCTTATTAATTTTTCTCTTATATTTCTTTCGTTTTTCCTCTCCTTTTTAGTGTCTTTTCTTTTTTCGTCTGATCTTTTTTTCTTTCTTTCTCATCTCTCTCTCTCTCTTTACTTGTCTTTCTTTCTTATCTCTTTCCTTCTTTTTTTCTTATCCTTCCTTCTCTAACCTTTGTGCGTACTTCTCGCCTATTAACTTACTAATCTCTCTCTCTTCTCCGTTTTTTACTTAATTATCTCTTCTAATATCTTTTCAATTCTAATCTCCATTTCGCCAGATATATTTATTATTATTATTATTCTTATAATTATTATTATTCATTATCTATTCATTATTATTTTATTATTATTATTATTCATTATTCATTATATTATTATTATTACTACTTATTATTATTAATAGAGAAGACCAGAGTGGATATTGCAAATAATAGCAATAGTAGTAGAGTATGAGTGTAGTAGCAGTTTAAAAATAATTTTCAGTGAAATATTATTAAAACCGGTTCTTCTTTGTTGTGGGAAACTCCTTTGCATAGCGGGAGTGGGGGGAAAGGCAAGAAAAATTCAATTTTTAAAAAACATTTGTAACAATTAACAGGATTAAAGAAACTGCACACTAACAACATACAAACATTTGCTCCAATTTATAACGAAATAAATAAACACACACACCACACACACACATTATACTATATATATATTTATACTATATTATATATATATAAAAATAATATATATAATAATATATATATAATATAATATATAGTATATATATTAGTATATAATATATATAAATACTATATAATATATATGTATTATTAATATATAGTATAATATATAGTAGTTAATTATAATATATATATATATATAATATATATATAATATATTAATATATCAACTAGTAGACTATTCTTATAGTAGTATTAATAATATTATTAATAAATATAATATTTATATCAAAAGTGCGTGCAAGAAAAAAGTTGAGAATGAGAGAGAGAAAGAAGAGAAAGAACGAGAGATGATGAGACGGATCCTGAGAGCGAGAAAAGAGTAACGAGACAGAGAAGATCGAGAGAAGGAGGAGAATACGAACGAGAAGATGACGAGAGACGAACGCGGAGAGCACGAGAGAGCACGAGAGAGAAGAGAGAAAGTTAAAATTGTAAATTAACGTTGTCATGACCATCGCCTAACTCCAATGCGCCTATAGGCTCCAATTACGAACAATCGCATTTCCAGTATCGAACAACAACAACAACAACAACAACAAAACAACAACAACACAACAACAACAACAACAACAACAACAACAACTCTAGAACAACAAAAACAACAAACAACCACAACAATAATAAATAATAATAATATATCAATAATAATAATAATAATAATAACGAAATAATAATAATAAGAATAATAAATAATAATAATCAATAATATATATAATAATAAGCTAATATAAATAATAATAAATAATAGAGGCAATTCCAGAACATATACCAAACGTTTCTTAACGCTAATTAAGAAATACAACTTTTCATATCTGTCACATCAATTAATCTTTCAATTTAACGAATCACATCAACATACACAATCACCCCCGAATAATATATCAAACGTAGTTGGTCGAGAGTGTGTGAAGTGGCTTATAGCAGTGTCTACGCATCCTCACTCGACACTGATTACACGTTACGTCTATAGCATCCGCGGTCACGATACCGATCCCTTCCAATGGACTTAATAAATTAATGAAATTTTAAACCAAAACAAAATAAACAAACAAATAAAGAATTATAAATAGATGATGAAATAGGCCACAAACAAGAAACACACAGTCTAATGGTCGAAACTCTACTTTTACTACCTCTGGCGCATTACGCTGAAGTTTCCAGGAGTCAGAGTTCTTTTCTAAGTATTTAACCTCAGACGGAAAGAGCTTTGCCTTCGGAAAGAATATCAACATCTGACGTTGAACTCTTGTTATAAATGTTCGAGAAATAAAAGTTACTGACTTTCAGTTGTTCCCAAACTTGGATCTACAAATATCTGCAAAAAAAAAACCTCATCTAATTTGCTGCCTCATAAAAACAACATAATTAAATTTATATGGCTAATTCATACTCCCCCTAAATTTAAAAATCGCCAAAGTCGACCCCTTTTTCAAAAGGGCTGAAACCTCCTCCCCAAAAAACTTCAGCGTACTTCACATCCGAACAAATGGATAAAATTCATTGAAAAATAGTATCTAGCAAACTTAGCTATCATTGCAATGAAAAATGGGCGTCTCTTACGAAACTCAATTGTTTATTAAAAACCGCAACACAGAAGATGCTTTTTTCACTCCTTACTGAAAAGTATATACAAACATTCAGGCACTAAACCGAAAACAAACTCATTACTACTTCTAAGAATCTATCTCGAAGCAATTATAATGTAGTCCACACAAACCATCCTTAAGTAATATTAAAAAGACTTGTATTCAATAATTGTTCATTAAAAATGTTTCCAGTCATACTTATCGAACCGACACAATATATTCGTTTGGAGACTACTCCTCAAAAGTTTCATTCCCAAAGGTTCCCTCATCTAGTTTGTTTGGGTCCTCCTGCCTTATGACGGTATATTATATAATACGCCTCCAATATGTGGGTGTCTAATATAGTAATAATACTATATAATATAATATATACATAATATATATAATAATTTAGTATATATAATTATATTTACTGCTATACATAAATAATTACTTGACAAATTAAACTCATATATATATATTACTTATATATATATATACATAATATATATACTATATATATAATATATAATATATAGCAATAAATAAATACATAATATCTAGTAGAATCTCAGATAACTATATCATATTATACTATCTTATATTTTATATATATATATATATATAGATTATTATATATTATAATATATATATAATATATAATATTATTATAATAATATATTATATATATATATTATTTATA
>JABUQX010067339.1:7500-15000 GCA_015478945.1 Trachelipus rathkii
TTCCTAACTGAGGGGGCCACTTTGGTATCATCTGCAAACTCAAAACCTTGCATTTAAGTCCATCGGTCTAAATCTTTATATTATGAGGACAATAGTAACGACCCACGCCTCTGAACCCTGTGGGGGTGAGGCACGGACTCTTCACTATTTCTCCCATGATGACTTATGCCATTAGTTGTACACAATGGCAGCTGTTTCTATTACCACGCAACTACTACTTTATCCAACAATTCTTGAACACACACTTGACCTATTTTAATGTTCTTATAATCACAATTATCGCTCATCTAATTGGTAAATCTGACACAACCTTATATCTCTTAATTTCAAAACTTTCTCTCCAACAGCTTCATCCTGCCCTATGCTTTTTTTCTGGCACTTTGATCGGGTGATTGGGGCCCTGCGTCGATTCTTACGCTAACCTATAATTGCAAATGACTGCTTTGATCTGATGACGCCTTCGGCTTCTCACTATAGGTGGAGCTGTAATGTTGATGGGATGAGCAGGTTCTTCCTTCTTTCGACTAAAATCTTTCTCTCCTCATAATCCATGGTTTCAACGTGCTTGTTCTCTGGCCATCAGGCTAAGACAGCGCGTATCGGAAGTGGAAAAATTCTCGTTCCCCTATCACTTCGCTAATTTTCACTCAGCTAGAAATCGTTGCAGGGATACTCCTTGACGAGCAAAGCGGGCTTTCATGCAAACGAAAGTGCGCTATAACGCTCACTTGGATCTCCTACTAACAAATCTTTCTGGCCTCTTGCCAAAACATCTCTAACAATTTTTGTAAATCATCCTTTCCCCCTCTTATTCGATCTGATGGCTCCTGTTGCTAACTCTCCAACTGAAAAGGCCAGTCTCTTCGGCCCCCTAATTTTCCTCTAACTCCAACCTTGGACGATTCCTGGCATTCCCCCTCCTTCTCCTCTCAGGTGCCATGTCAGGTTTCCCATGTCTTTACCTGTGATTACCATTTGATTGGGTACACGGGCTCCTGAAATCTATGACGTTAGGAAGGCGGGGGGCCCGGATGCATTCCTCCCCGCAGTTTTGAGGGAATGTGCTTCAGTGCTGACCCCGCCCCTCGTTCAACTAATTCTTCCAATGTCTCGATCCTAGCACTTTCCTCAGTGTTGGAAGCACGCACATTGTTCAACCTATTCCGAAAAGGGAAGCCGCTCTGATCCTTACTAACTATCGTCCTATACCTCCCACATTGTCATTTATCAACTTTCTTTGAATAGTCTTTCAACTTTCAAAACATTTACGCCTTGTGGAATCTTGAATCTCTTCTTTCCGAATCACCAGTACGCTTTCGCGTAAAGTGTTATGGCCGATATTACTTTCCTATTTTCCCGATTTATGGTATTTCCGCTCTTAGGAACTACGGGGAGACTTGCGTGGGGGCGCTCGAACATATCCAAGGCAATTGACCGGGTATGGCACGCGTCACTGCTCTCGAAGCTCCCCTCCTTTGGGTTTCCTTCTTTTACTTTGCTTACTTATATTCTAACTATCTTTCATGTCTCTTAATATCGGATCTAGTTTATTGAGCAACTTTTTCTCCTTTTTCTATTTATTAGCGGTGTTCACAGAGTTTTGTCTTAATCTCCTACTTTATTCTTACTTTTTCCATAATGATCTTCTCACCTGACATCTAAACTCTATCCACTCTTATGCCGATGACTCGACCCTTACTCTTCAACTCATTTCAATTCTGCCTCCTTCTTTTACTTCTAGAATTGATTCTCGTCTTGTATTCTCGGTCTGATCTGGATAGAATTTCCGATTGGGGTCGCTCAACCTTGTGAAATTCAAGTCTTAAAAACTCCAACTGCTCAAATATTACTCTAAAAACACCTCCTAACTTCTTATCTCTTTCGACTGTTTTGTCATTCATCCTGTGTGACATGTAAATGTACTTGTCTTAACATAAACAAAAACAACTGTCTTGGAAACTTCACTTCACAATGGGTGATAGGCGGCTTCAAAATAAGTGTGAGTCTGTTTAGACTGCGAAGACCTTTTTTTTCCTCTTCTCAAAGTTACTCCAGTTATACAAAGGGTTTCATCCTCCCTTGTATGGAGTACTGTTCTCATATCTTTGGGGGCTCTGGTTTCACCCGGCTATTGGACAGGGTCAGTCCAAAAGCCAAAAGGCTTAATACACTGTACCTGAAACTTTCTGTTCTTTGACATTAATTTGCGAAACGATGTTTGCACTTTATCTCTTTTTCTATAGGTAACACACGCAGTGTTAGAGAGAACTGACCCATTCGTAGTTTCATCTCCTTTTACAAAGATCTCGTAGCACCAGGGGTGCTGTGTCTGCCCACGAATTTTGTGTGGATCTTTGGTAATCCCAGGCTAGTTCGCTGCGGTGCTTCCTTTCTTTCCTGCCACCTCTGTTCGGTGGAATTTCTTCCATATTCTGTGTTCCCTGCTGAATTTAATCTCCTCACTTTAAAGCCTGCGTCTATTCTCATCTGCGTAATTTGCGCTTGCGGATGAAACTTTAGTGTGCAACACCCCCTCCCTGAATAGGGCTCTTGCCGTGAGTGGTGGTGACAACTAAATAAAAAAAAAAAAAAATGTACCACTCCACTATACCACATTGCAATAACTATCAGCCTTTTGTGGGGAACCTTATCAAAAGTTATGTATATATATATATATAGTATAGAGTTTAATATATATATATATATATTATATATATATAGTATATATACTATTATATATATATATATTATTATATATTATATATTATATATATATATATAATATATATATATATATATATAGAGAGAGAGAAGAGAGAGAGAGAGAGAGAGGAGAGAGAGAGAGAGCCGCCGAAGTAGTTCTTTTTTTAAATTAGAATGGAAAGGAAGAATAAACTAAAAAAATACGCAAAAAAATTAAAGACATATTAAAGCTTTAATAATAATTAAATATATAATATTAAAAATAATAATAATAATAATAATAATAATAATAATAATAATAATAATAATAATAATAATAATAATAATAATAATAATAATAATAATAATAATAATAATATATTTAGGTTATTTTTCAAAGTAGTTTCCCATTAAAATACATTTTTCTTTCAAGGAAAACGAATTTTTGCCAATATTTTAAGCTTGTTTCATTATATTTCGTACTTTATAAAATATATATTATTTCTAAAGTAAGGAACTTTAATTGACTTATTTTTGTAAAAAGAGAAAAATTATTATTATTGTATTTCACTGATTCTAATAATAATTTATGAATTTATAATTTCTTTAATAATTTACCAAATTTCAGAAGTCCGAAGTTTGAACGAAATTTTAAAGTACTTATGCTTTAATATGAGAAACAAATTCGCTCAAATAGGGCTTCAGCGACAAATCTATAGATGAGCTAGCCATGTTATATCACTATACATTTTTGGCGCAATTTGATTGGCGTAGAGATGTGAACATTATATAATAATACTGATAATGTGCTCGCAATTGATCCCGACAAATTTACAGATTACCTGGGCATGTTTAAAGATTGTTTCATTTTATATGATTGGCTTTTTTCAGTTTTTTTTATATAATATATATATATATATATATATATATATATATATATATATATATATATATATATATATAAAATATATATATTATAATTATATTATATATATTATATATATATATATATATATATATATATATATATATATATATTATATATATATATATTATATATATATATATATATAATGAAAAATGAAATAAATTATATAAATTTGAAAAAAAGATTGATTTATTTTTTATCTCATCTGGTCAGTCATCGCCGCATCAGTAGATGACTGGAGCTTCGCCACTGAATATATATCTATTATATATATATATATATATAATATTATATATATATATTATATATATATAGGTATATATATATATAATATATATATATATATATAAGGCTGGTAGACAGGAGGGTCAGGGGTTCAACCCTCCAACTCCCGAAATAATTTTAGCGATCAAAATTTTTGATTCATTAATAATCATAATAATAATATAATAATATAATAAATAATAATAATAATAATATAATAATAATAATATAAAATAAATAATAATAATAATAATAATATAATAATAATAATTAATAATAAAAATAATAAAATAATACAATAACAATAACACTAACAATAATAATAATAATATAATATAATAATAATAATAATAATAATGAATAATAAATAATAATAATAATAATAATATAATATAATAATAATAATAAAATAATAATAGTTAATCAATGCAAATGAAAAGTATTTATTAATGGAATGAGGAGACATGTTTGTGTTGGTCCGTAACAATTTCTTAGGTCAAGTGGCTGTTCCTCATACATGTATAAATATTTAACCAGGGACTTAAATTGTAAGGTTCCAAGTTTGCAGATGATAAGACAAATTGGCTAACTCAATAAGGATTAATGATGGATTTATTAAATTTTAAAAGATAAGGAGGGAGCTGTAATCGTTGATGGGATAGGCAGGTTCATTCCTTCTTCAGATAAATTTTTCTTTCCTCATTCATTCCTTCAAAACTAATCTTTCTTTCCTCATAATCCCTGGTTCGATCGTGCTTATTCTTGGGCCAATTCAGGCCTAAGACAGTGCCTATCGAGTGTGGAAAAATTATCGTTCTCCCTATCACTCTCGCTAATTTTTCATTCAGCTAGAAATCGTTGCAGGATACTCTTCGACGAGCAAGCGTGCTTTCACTAAAAGGAAATGCGCCAACCTCCTTGGTTCTCCTACTGACAATCTTTCTGGCCGCAACTCTTGTAAATCTGCCTTTCCTCCTCTTTATTTGATTCTGATCATTGTGTGCTAATTCTCCTCCCAACTGAAAGGCCTAATCTCGTCGGCCCCTAGCTCAACTTTTCTCTATGTCTTCATACTAGCACTTTCCCTCCCCCAGTGTTGGAAGCTCTCACATGTCCAACCAATTCCGAAAAAAGGAAGCTGTCTCTGTCCTTCTAACTATCGCCTGGTAGCCTCACTTGGTATTCTATCTAAGAACTTTGAAACCCTTCTCAACTCACTTCTTAGATCATCTGGAAAATTACTCCGATCGCCAGTACGGCTCTCGCTGCACGAAGTCTAATGGCGTATACATTCCTATCAAACCGATTTATATTGGTTTTTCGCTCTAGGAACTACGGGGAGACTTGGGTGGTGGCTGCTTGACATATCCAAAGCATTTGACCCGGTATGGCACGCGTCAACTGCTCTCCAAGCCTCCCCTCCTTTGGGTTTCCTCCTTCTCTTTTGGCTTACTTATATCTAGCTTTCCTTCAAATCGCTCAATATCGCTGTTTGTTGATGGGGCGGACTTCTCTTCTTTTCTGTCAATAGTGGCGTTTGTTCCTCAGGGTTCTTGTCTTATCTCCTACTTTAATTCTCCTTTCCATTAATGATCTTCTCACCTGCAACTCTAACTCTATCCACTCGTATTCCGAATGACTCGACCCTTCATTCCTTAACTCATATCAATTCTTCTACTCCACTTTTACTTCTGGAATTGCCTCGCGTCTTAATCTTTCCGATTTTATTCTCGCTGATGGATAGAATTAACCTTGTGAAATTTCATTCTTTAAAAACCAACTTTACAAATCTCCTTCTCCAAAATACGCTTCTAACTTTCCTGTCTCTTTCGCCGGTTCTTCTCGTCTCTCCTGTGACAATATAAACATCCTTGGCCTTAACATGAACAAAAAAAATTGTCTTGGAAACCTCACCTCACATGGTTGCTAGGGCGGGCCTCAAAGAACTGGAAGTTTCTGTTTAGAACCTGAGAATTTCCCTCCTTTCTCAGTTCTCGCATAACAAAGGTCTCATTCCGCCATGTATGGAGTACTGCTCATATCTGTGGGGGGGGGGCTCTGGTTTCACCCGGCTTTTGGACAGGGTCGTAGCAACGGCAAAAAGGCGTTTATAACTGTTTCTGCAGCTTTCCAGTTTCACTTGACCCTCTATCCTTTTGCAAGGCGATGTTGGTGCTTTATCTCTATCCTATAGGTACCGCAAAGCGACAAGTGCTCGAGGGAACTTATCACTCGCGTACCAACCACCTTTACGAGCGCTTCGTAGCACAAATAGGTGGCTGTATCTTCGCAAAGAGTATTGTGGGTTTGATATTTGGTACTCCAGGCTAGTTGGCTGTGGTGCTTCCTTCTTTCCACCACCTCTGTTTTGTGTGGAATTCTCTTCCATCTTCTGTATTTCCTACTGAATTTAATCCCTTCACTTTAAAGGCCTGCGTCTGTGCTCATATGCGTAATTTTGCGCTAGAGGGGTGAACTTTTGAGAGTAAAACACCCCCTCCTTGAATAAGGGCTCTGCCCGTGAGTGGGTGTGAGACAACTGAAAAAAAAAATCCTTGAATGGGCAGATAGGTGGCAAATGAACTGAATCTCCTATTTCCGCCCATCCAAACATCATTCAGATTATCCAGAAAATCGTACTCTTTTTCAACATTACTCTCAGATGGATCATATGTCGCAACCACAACTAATTTTGCTTCTTTCAATTAACCTTTAAGGACTTCTGTACTCACACATCATGACAAAATTCTTACCATAGCTTCTCTCCACAACTCAACGTCATCAGAATGGCAAATCCTTCTATCCCCCTCTTATTCCTTTCCAACAGCACACAAACTACATTTCACACCACACCACCATTTTCACCGTTTCTTTCCATCTTTGTTTCAGTCACAGCGAGCAAATTAAATTTTGCCCTTTATAAATTACATCCATCACCTCTCCCCTCAACATTTATTCCTTTGCCTTGACATTTCATATACAGATACGAATCATACATTTTCGCCGAAGGATGAGGGCGGCTTTACGCGATCACGACCTCCCGAGGCATGCATTTAGCATTCGCTGGCAAAAGATAGGTGTAGTAGGCAGCATACCTAACTGACCACCGTCCTTAGTCCGCTCTTCCTACGACACGCAGGACAATAGATGTGGGCAATTTTTTCTCCCTCACGTATGGATATAAGGGATAGGTATGTCTGTAAGATGTTGGCTAGAAGAGGGGTGTGGATATATAGTATGTGTATATGATATGTTGTCGGCGGATGAGTGTGGATATGAACGCAAAAGAAAGGCGAACCCATTAGGAGCCAACTGGAATGTCAATACACTACCATAAGCAACTGGGTTGATATATATCTATATATTTATATAAATATATATTATATAATATATATTATATATAATATATATATCTTTATAATTATATATATATAATTATATAATATATATTCAAAAAAAATTATTTTAGAATATTTCTAATTTTTATAATATTATTATTATTATTCTTATTAATTATTATTATTATTATTATTAATTATTAATATTATTATTATTATTATTGTATGTTCTTTTATTATATTATTATTATTATTTATATTATTATTTTTAGATTTTTAATATTAATT
>JABUQX010067339.1:20000-31512 GCA_015478945.1 Trachelipus rathkii
GAGCCATACTAAGGTCGATATGATAAGTTATATAATAAGGGAAGGCGGTATGTCAGCAAAGTATAGACTTATATAATGTGTTTGTGATTGGTAGGCTTCATAAATGGAATCGCTCCTTTTTACATTCTACGAAAGTGAAGCGTGTGTCACAAGAATATAAAGGTTAGCAATGGTGTGATATGGTTTAGGAAATTAATTGACGGAGTAAGACAGGGTTTGTGTATGTCTCCTTGGATTATTTCACATAATTTGGTATATTGAGATTAGGTGATAATATAGGAATTCAGAGGGGGGATGGTCGATAATGTGTTAGAATGGTGGAGAATGGAGATGGGGTTGGAGAGGGTGCCCTACCTATTAATATGATGAGGATGATTTGGTTCTGTGTGTAGCGAATCTGAGAAGACGTTTGTAAGAGGATTGGTAGAAAGTAAATTTGAGCCAGGCGGTGTGTAAAATGATGAGGGCTTATGAAGTAAGTAAATACGTGGATAAGAGTAAGGTTTATGGTTGTGAGTGAGGACACTCACCTCAGTTGAAGTAATGTTGGATGTTGGTGATGCTATCGAAGAAAAAAGTGTCTGAGTTTAAATATTTGGTATATGTGGATGAGAGGGAACGGACGATGCTAGAGTGTATAGGAAAAGTTGTGAAATGGCAGTAGAAGGTGGCTGAGGTCAATAAATCGTTTGGTTAGAATGCAATAAGGGACTAAGTTCATGAGTGATGTAGGGTCTACATGAGGGTATGTATTGGTTAACCTATGTGTTATTGTAATGGTTAGTATAGAGACTTGGTCTGGATAGGCAGTATATAATGATTAAAGTTATCAATTGATGTTTCAGATGGACAATCTTAGGGGGTGTGGTCTATAGTGTGAAATAAAGAATGATATATAAAGAGAAGGTATATAGAAACGTAATTAGTATGAATGTGTGGTGTGATAGAAAAGGGGTAAATTGAGAGAATAAATAAAGTAATGTGAGATGAGAGTTTATGGTCATGTAGAAAGGAGATTAGTTTATAAGTGATATGTATTCGAGATTGAGTTAGAGCGGATGTTATATGTGGTGATGTGTTTGGAACCGACTCAGGCGGGAGACCTAAGAGGAATGTGGAATTGAGTCGGTGAACGAATTGTTACTGAAAGGAGACAGTATAATATAGTGAGTTTGGCAATGGACGAGAATATAAGAGTGCAGATAGGAGAGAATGGCGGGTTTTGTATGTAGGGGCATGGTTTGTGGCCCACCTGTGCAGGATGTAACCTATTACATTGACGATTAACGCATAGTAGAGGGTTCCGTCGAGGAGTCTCCATGAGTGATATTCTTAAGTGAGTGGATTTTATCCTGTCTGTGAAAAGCTCATTCAGCTATATTACATGGTTACATATGATGAAGGTGGGCGGTACAAGCTGGGCTTTCTTTATCGATCGTTTTGTCAAATGTTCTCCTAACTGTCTATTTCTTTTCCGTATGCTGTAATCAGCAACCTTACCTATATAATATAACCTATATTATACCACCAATCTTGGGCCAAAGAGGAAGGTGAGAAAGTAAAGAAAAGGAACTATATCTAATATATATATATATTATATATATATTAATAAATTAATATATATATATATATAGCTATATATAATATATAATATATATACATATAATATACTATATATTAATATTATATAATATATATAATTTAATATATATAATATATATATATATATATATCATATAATATATAATATATATTAATATAATATATAATATAATATATTAATATAATATATATATTATTTAATTAATAAGTATTAATATATATATATATTAATATAAATATAATTAATATATTAATATATTAATATATATATATATACTCACGTTAAACTTATAAATATATAATATCTTAACTAATACTAGTTATATATATTAAGTATTAACTAAAAGTATATATATATATAAATAATACATATATATATATTTTATATATAATCTATATTTATTAAATATAAAATATCTGAGATTGATTTATATGTGAATATGATTAATTAGACTAAAATTATATTTAGTATAGTAGTCAAAATATATATATATAAGCTGAGTAAATTATTATTTCTAATAACACGTAGTATAATATAAATATATAATGACTAAATAACCTAATACAATATTTCGAAATATGTTTCAGGAGTTGACACTATTATATCAGACATCTTTTAAAAAGATTCAATGCGGAACATTCGGGGGCGATCCTGTACCACTTTTATGTACAGAATCTTTGTAATACATCCCCGGTGGAAAAAAATAACTAAACAAATTATCTATTACTACTCCTTTCTACCATTAATTAGGCCCATGTCTATCATATGGACATCGCAGGCTTGACACTATATAAAAAAATCTTAAGTAAAGTACAGGCTAATGCGAAATGTAAGTAATTAAATTGATATTGGGGTGGTGACATAGGACTGGATAAGAGGAGGAATGATGACGTGAGGGCGGTGTTGGGAGTGAGTGGAGAGTATATTGGAACTGGTGGAGAGAGGGCAGTTGAGATGGTCATTTCATATTAGGTAGAATCGGCAGCAAAATAGGTATGCGGACACACAGGTCTGTTATGAAGATGGCGAGCCCGTCATGGGAACGCGAGGGGAGTGGGGGAGGCCGAGGGAGGAGCGATTGTGAGGGATGGTAAGCTTGAGAGAGAGGTAGAGAGAGAGAATGAGAGGGTAATGACACATGGAGGAGGTGGAAGGGGTAAAAGAGTTCTTCAGATGATCGACGGAGATGGAGAACTTTCCGTTGCAAGAAGATTACACGGAAATGCATACGAGCCTCAACGAGAAGGATGGCTAAGGAAAAGGTCCGATTGAAAGAATAGTATAGTTATTAATCTAATGTTATATATCTTAATATATATATATATATATATATAATATATATATTATATATATAATTATATATATTATATATATATCATATATATTATAATCTACTTAATAATTAATAACTAATAATTATAAGTAATACTATAGGTACCTGTAATATATATGCAGGCTTAATGTAGCCTATATAAACTAATGATAATACATATAATATAGATTTTAAGTATATATATCAAGCTATCAATATTACTTTACGCTTAAACTATAATTAATAGTCAAAATGATTAATAGTAATACATAAATTACTATTAGTCACTAAAATTCATATATAATAAGATTTTAATTATTAAAATGAAAGTCAAAGAACATATAATTTTATCTCCCGTTTATTACCAGTATTATTGTTATTCATTAAATCGAATGATTAATTATATATTCCATTATTCATTATTATTATTATTACTTCCTATCATTCATTATTATTATTATACAATTATTATTATTATTATTATTATTATTATTTATTATATATTATTATTATTAGTTAATTTACTCTTCTGTTTTAATACGCAATCCATCAATTTTATGCCATGTCAGGTCTATCCCTGTTTATTTTTTTTACCTTTTCAATAGATCTTTCAATATATTGAATCAATTTCCTTTCTGTCGTACCTCCGGAAACTACAAAAATAACTGTAACATTAACTCTATCAGAATTCATACTTTTATTTCATACTGCGTAAATTAAAAACTTTAAAATCCATACGTTTCTGAACATAATACAGATTGTTCCGTCTGGTCTCTACATTCCCACCGAACCAATGTATGTATATATATATAATTTCAATAAACACGTTTCGTATAGTATAATTGTAATGTACATCCCTGAGCTATGTATATTTACTATCACTACGACAAAAGCTATTTAATAAGAAAGAACTCTCTTAAGATGTAAACGAATAAGATTGAGGAAAGACTATCTTGTTTGTATTTATTAATACATTCATAGGTCTCTATGCCAGAAAGGCTTTGTGAGGCATTTGGCCACACCTCTATATATTCCTAAATGATACTAAATCTAATAAAATATCTTTATAATTTCACTTATGTTTTTCTTAGATCGGTGCAGTATTAAGTAAATATCAGTTATACATATCTATCTATCTATCTCTAAATCTTTCTAATCTACTATACGTACCTATAACTATCTTTTGTTATCAAAATGAACAATAATAATCTTCTATCTATCTATCTGTTACATCATCTATCTATCTATCTATAATCTAATCTATCGTAATATGTCTCTTTATTTCGTAGCAAGTCTATTCTTAATCTGTTATACCTCATCTGCTTCTTCTCTATCTCTCTAAAAACTATCTATCTATCTATCTATGTAGTACATATATATAGAGAGTTTATTTATATTATTAAGTAATTATCCATTATATATATCAGACTATTTTAATATATATATACCAAATTATATTATATAATTCAATATTAGTACTATTATTTCAATATACGTATACATAATACTAATATAATCTGTAATTAATAATATATCGGTATATTTTAATTATATATATATATACTTATATTATATTGCATTTATAAATATATAATAACATTATATATGAGAATTATATACATTATACCATTAATAATTATATCAATATATAATATATTTTATAATTATAATTGGAGGAGATTTATGAGTATTACATCTCACTTTAATATATGTAAAATCAGGTAGTCACATATTTTAATTTATACACTTATCTAATATATAAATGCATGATATAAATATATATAATTAAATGGCACATATTATCAATAATACTATATAATCATATAAATTAATAATATAATATTAATAATAATATATATATATATAATATCTTTATATATAACCTATATATATTATTCACTATAATCATAATTTAAACTACTGAATATATACTTATATATAATCATAGAATTATAGAAAAGACTCGGCTAAAACCATCACCTTTTGGTTTTTAAATCATTATTTCATTGATCAAACCCTGACGTTTACGCACCTTAGAACAATAACCACTGAGATTTCCAGGGGAAAGGGTGTGTTGGCTAGGAGTGGATGGGAAATTCCCTTATCTGGAGACATTATATCGTCATAGCCTCCTTCTACAATATCATATCTGAATTTCCTGAGTGCATGTTCTAAGTACACCCTGCTCCCATAACTGTGGGCACATGAAGGGAAGGTAAAGCATACACATAACTATATGTATAAATATGTAGCAAAGTGGGGATCGGGAACTATGTTATTAACAGCTATTGTATATATAATAAATCATTAATATAAACACTAATATATATAGTTATATATCCTCTATAATATCTATTATAATATACAAACTATAGGTTATATAACTTATAAACATTATAACATTATATTCATATAACAATATAATACTATTAATCACTATATAATATCATATATTAATTGAAATATATTCAATGATTATACTAATATTCATTATAAGAATACAATAATATATGATACTCATATTTTATCTAAATACTCTAATTAAATATACGTATTAGTTCATATCTTTAATAACTATATGACTAACATATATATATACATTTAATATTACCCTATATCACTATTAATATGAGCTAGGTTATATCCTTAATATATATTATTATATATTAATATAAATATATATTAATTAATAATTATTAAATCATATAGAGATATAAGAACATGTGTTATCATGAGTTTAACTTATATATATATAGTTAAGTATAACTGAGATTATTATAATTTATAGATAATCATAATCACATAGTAAGTTATGTGTAATAGTTAGATATAATTATATATGAATAGGAGATTATGTGTTATAATAGCGATAAATAATATATTAAATATTGAGAGTACACGATGTAGTTACACTAAGGAGACTTAGCACTGTCATATTTTATACGAGGCATACTATATGATACAGAGTTTACTGCACATAGTAGTAAAGAATTCGTTTAAGCGGGGGCTGTCGAGACTTTTCTAATTTTTAGCTAGCTTTTTTTGATGCATTGCAGTTTCACGCTCAACCAATAAACCTGAGTTGTCGAACTACTGTAAAATTGGCTTCTCTGTCCTTTTAGACTTTGTTTCTTCTTGCTCCATTTTAAATTTTCAACTGCGCATGCTGTTAGTGGGGCTATTGCAATGTGGGACTCTAGTTCTTTTCAAGCAAACCGTATAATATCACTCATTTGTGCTCTATATATTATATATCATTACTATTACTTTTATATAGTATTATTATTTAATATCTATCTTCATGAAATATATATCCCTCTTAATAGTTATCACGTTAGGTAGGTCCATTACTAGTAATATAACATACCTATATTATAACTATTATATCGTAGTATAAGGAGCTTGAATAAATAAACCTCATATATTTATATTATATCTAGTGTTTACATATTATATAACGGGTTAATCATAATATATTATAATATATATAGAAAACCAATATATATTATAATATATATAAATTATTAACATAATTATATAGATAATGTAAATATACTACTTATAGTATATCCCTAATTAAGTTATTATTATTATATATTAGTTTAACGTGAGCAGAAATCCACTCCGAGCGTCATACGCTCGCGGCTAGCAGGCAGGTGCCCTGCTCATCCGGGGCCCTAAAATATTCTGCACCTTCCACTTGGTCAGAAACCATTCAAGATTACTTTCCCTGACCATAATTAGCCCTACTGCGGTCGTATTAAGAGGCACTATCGTGGTAAGATTAATAAATAGAATATCATTATATATATCTAAATTAGTCTGCTATTGAGATACTGATATGTAATGAATTAACTATATATATTATATTCAGTATATTGAGATATTCCTTATACCTAGGATAATATTATATATATTACATTCGTATATAATATTTTACTATCTTTTCTCTATATTAGTATATAAATGATATTACTAACTATATATATATATATATATATCATTATAATACTTATTATATATATATATATTATATACTGTATTGAGTACTAATTACTGTTTACCTATATTTTATATATATTATATTATATTATATATATATAACTACTATACTATATTTTAGATTGATAATAATAATATCACCCTATATACTCTTATACTATATCTGAGGGATATATAGACTATAGTATACAATAGTATATTATACTATATTATATATTATATATTATATAGTATAGGAAGGTATTATATATATATATAATATATATATATACACCCCGGGGGGTTATTATTATATAGAATCTGAGCCTACGTATTTGATAAATAATTTGAGTTTCTCTGTTAGCGAATATTGGAAATAATAAAGGAATTAATAAAATACTAATAATTTATAAATTCTTAAGTAAATTTTCATTGAAAATTTTTTTTTTTAGAAAGTATGGGGAAAATTTTTTCACCGAGAAAAAAAATCATATATTATATGCGAGTTATTTTTTTAGATATTTTGGATTATTACTTTTTAATTTTTCAGTAAACAAAATAGATTGAAAAAAATTGGATAAATCTTGTTGTGGCTATATATGAACTAACAACAAAATAATATGGAGAATCAACAAATCACCATTAGAATAATACTAATAACAAAATATAAATAAAGAAATTAGATAAATCAAAGACTAATCTATTATAATAACTAAAAATACTAATTATTTTCTCTTTCCTATAAATACGTGGTAAAAATTTGAAATATTCAAGTGAATTCTATAATATGGTCAATTTAATAGTATTATATCCGGAAAGTATAAGCGGCGGTAAGATCATTCAATAAACAAAGAACCTGGTTCTAACAACGGAACCAGCTCACAGCGATCAACTCTAGCACATTTCATCGGTCAAGGCAAAGAACACGGCCCAATCGAGAGGGACGAGCTGCACACGCTATCCTGCTAGCCGCGACAGGGAATTCACCTACCATATTTGTTTTGCAGTTTTAAAAACCAAGAATCCCAGTGACCACAAATCGAGTAAGCGAACTAGAGGCTGAGCTGAGAGGGAGCGAGTAAGGAGAAAATTATATTTGTTTGTATGGTTGTTTCCCGAGTATGCTCAAAAGCTAGACCCTACATCACAGTCGATCGCCCATTGCGGTTTCCATAATATCATTTCCAGCCAAAACATTAATATTATTTCCAACGCTTTAAGTGGATATGATTAGCGATTCTCGATTGTGGATAACCAAATTTCTCCGCAAACCGTTTCGTCGCCTTGCGTTAGTATGATTGTCCTTGCGCTTCATTATGATTCGTAGTTCGTAGTGTCCGTCCTGTTCGTGTTCGTGAGTATCGTGTTTCGTAGTTTTCGTAGTATCATTGTATTTTGACGCTTTCGTCTCGTGCTCGTGCTCGTGCTCGTGCTGTTTTCGTCTCGCTACCGATTGTTCCCGTGTTTGATTTGTCGTGTATCGTCGTTCGTGTTTCGCTTTCATTTTTGCATATTATTATTTTAATTCCTTCGTTGATGTCGAATTTGGAGCTGTCTAATTGTGACGATGATTCTGTATAGCTAACCAGTAACTAAATAAATTCACTAACTAAGCAAGAAACTTTTAAACAATTGACACAAACACAGAAAGTCAGAGTTCACGCATTTCTCTTTCGAAGTCTGGGTTGAACAGATGTACAAGTTTTGAAAACGTTTGAAAGTGTTTAAAGTTAAGAGACAGTAGACAATACTAAGAAGAAAAACGCGGGTGTTGCGAGAACTTTAACGTAGAGGGATTAAAGAGATAAGAAATGGTGAATCAAAGCCAGTCAAGATCATTGGTCAGACTGCTTAGAAAGAAAGCGTGACTAGCAGTTATACTCGTAAACGGCAACGTGTGTCTCAGATTAGCATACGCAGATAGGAGTATTCAATGAGTGTGACGTGATAAAAACAGTGAGCCAAACAATAAAGGGAGGGTGGGAAAATTAGATTAGAGACAAGACATATCAAGATAGGGGTAACAAGTTTGAGAGGGATGGCATGACTAAGTCCCTAAATTGAGGGTGAGATAAAAAAAAGGGAGGGGTTTGGCCTTGTCTGTGTATCGTTGTCGGGCAAAATCTAATTTCCCCAGATGAGATCGAAGATATCACTACTGCCCTAGAAACATGACCTCTAGCCCTTGACGTTAGTAACCAACAACTAAACACCGGTAATCAACCATGGCTTCCCTCCCTGAGAGGGAATGCGCCTCTATATCAAATGGCCCTTTTCCTCTTTCCTCGTTCCTTGGCATATGATGTCATCAACCTTTTGAGAATACGAATCCTGCAATGCCAGGATTGAGCTCGAATCCTAGACGAATCTTGGACGTAAATTTCGGATTCTAATGACATCACATGAATCTGATCTGAGGAAGACTGATGAACGACTTTAAGAAACGGTACTGCATTTCCAACTTGGGCTTTAAACTCCTATGCGAGCACCATATGCCATCATTGACACAAGGTTAACGCATCATATCAACGTGCATGTGTCCATCTTTTGATTTTGGTTTCACTACCACACCAGCACGACGTGCATCACATCCCTGCTTTGTGGCGTATATTGATGACGGCGATAACACAAGCCACTCTTTATGTAAAATTAGAAACCATTTTAAGTTTAATTGTGAGATATAAATTATCTTTTTTAATAATTGTTTTATGTTTCATTATTATTTTATTTCCATAACAACGTTTTGGACCTTAGATACCAAAACAAAAATTTCAACGTTCTAAGTTTCTCACGGAGAGGGTTAAGGGTGCAAGCGTCCCGACCCGAAATGTGAAGAAATTCAAAAATTATAAATCTGAATAGGTCAAAGAAGACCCAAAAGAACATCAGGCGAGCATACGGCCAGACTAGTACAGATACAGGACCGAGACAGACAGAATAAGACAAAGCAAGGAGCAAGGAGAGTTAATAAAGAGAAAACTTAGTTTCCATTTTCGATTAATGGGTAAATGACGCTAATCTATAAGATAATCAAAAACAATTGGGGTGAGATGTGAGTAAACCATGAGAGAGAGTCTCAGAACTCCAACATCTTAATAAACCTGACCTAAACCAATGAGCCGCCAATAGAGTGTCTATTAGTTCAAGAAAGATCACGGTGGAAACCAAACACAAAGAATATCAACATGACCATGAGAGAAAAATTCTATTGTAATTAGTAATTCGAAGCGATTAAATAGTTTTGGAGCGAGTAGTTTCTTCGATATCAGCAGATTACACCTCCGAGTAATCCACAGTGAGGGGCACTCGAATCGTGTTTTGAGCCATTGAAAACATACCCTGTCTAAATAAAGAAGCGAGATACATGATGCATGGAAATTTCCCGTTCACCTTATTTTACTGATAATAATACATAAAAACCTATAATTTTCTGACTACGAGTTATTAAATGTACATAATGAGAAATACGTACTAATTTTACTCTACCTATTATAACTGAAAATATATATATAAAAATATTATAAATCAAAATAACTAAGTAAAAAAATGGTATTGATAATATATAGGTTGTACATTAGCTAGAAACCGGTATAATAAACTAGGTATAACTCTTTAAACGTATTTAAGCAATGACTATTATGTACCTAATACTTTGATATCTCACGTATAACATCATCAGTATTATATATGCCTATATATTATATATATAAGATGTAAATGTATCTCTTTATAATGATAAAGTATTGACCGGAAACATTTCAGAGGCGACATCATATTGCATACGCTACGCAGACAAACGTGCATTAGCACGCAGTTAAGAAACATTATTAACCGATCGACTACTATATCTATATCAAACATTTACATTAACGTCAACTATACATAATCATAAACAAAAAAAAATATTCACTCTTATTACGAGTTTATTTGCGAAAATTGGTCCATATGAATGAAAATAATATATAATAAAAAATAAAAGAATTACGTAAAATGAAACAAAAAGTATGATTTCTGCGTTAGATAATATCAATCCCATTAAGAAAGGTTGACGTTTTGTGTTCAAAAATATATCGCGAAAAGCACGGAGAATTATAGACTACTATAGAATTTAGACCCTATAGAATATTTATACTAGTTAGACTATATGACCACTAACATATCTAAGATACAGTATTGCGTTAGTAAAAGCTATTTAAATAGATGTCTTTAACAGTATAGTGTCGAGAAAAGAATATAGTCACTTTCCAATAATTTGATTACTCAATTATTGATGTAAGTTTATTTTTTACGTCAAAATAACTCATAAGTGAGTGAGTTCTTACATATAAAGTATATATATAAATTAATAACGTTTATATTTTATATCGTTCTAGTTGTGCATTAAAGGAGATGTAGGAGAAATTAGGGTAGAATTTATAATATTAGGTTATACGGGAATGTATATATAACGTACGTATTAGTACAAAAGAGTTAGTATAAGTATATACCTTATGTAATCTATATATACGTATATCATTACTATATATATTATGATAATAATGGCAGGAATAACTTATATAAAATAGTTAATTTATATTTTTATATATCAATATTTTATTTCTATATGAGTCTTATAT
>JABUQX010067340.1:0-41313 GCA_015478945.1 Trachelipus rathkii
TTTAGTTCCATATTTAAAAATGCAAGTCATATTGGGAAATGGTAACTTTGGTTTAGTTACGTTGTTCAATAAATGCAAGTCATTTTGGGAAACTGTAGTCTTGGTTTAGCAACATATTTAATAAATGCATATTGTATTTTATGATATGATATATTATCATTTATAACAATATATTTAACTAAAGTTTATGGCATAACTGTATAACTAACGGTTATCCTAACTGTATAATTTAGATGATATGAGATTTTGTTTAACGATAATAAATTTAGCTTCTACAGCCTTTCTTTTTTTAACATAATTAGCAGCAATAGTCTGGAATGATGAGTATTTTAATGTCGCTAATTATAATTTAATGCATATGATAGCTGTTTTAAAATAGAAGGGCACATGAAGTAGCTGTTAGTTGGGTAGAGGGTTAAGTGCATATCGAACAAAGAAGGTCTGGAAGGCACTGTGTTAAATATTTCATTAGCAGAGTGCAAGAAAAAAATGAGCATAGTCAATAAATGTGGAGTAAGATATAAACTGGTCAAAATACTTAGGTTGGTTATTTCGTTTATAGTACTTTAGTTGACATGTTATTTTACTAAGGAATTAATTATTTAATAACTTATATAAATATTATAATCTATATACTATTAATCCAGATCACTCTTTTATTATTGAAATTAGATGAAATATTCCAAGATTTCAAAATTTTAGAGAAAAAGAAAATTATAAATATAATTAATAGTTATTTTATTCTATAATAAGTATATGTATAAATATAGATTTTTATAATATATATATATATATATATATATAATATATTAATATAAATATAATTAATATATAAATTAATAACTCTTACAGACCTGCTTGTATTTTAATAACATATATATTTACTAATTCTTTATAAATATTAAAATTAAGAGACTTAAGTCATCAAAACATTGTCATTTCTGTTTTGTTTATTGTTTATTTTTATTAATGATCTCTGGTTGGTGCGGATAAATGAAGACGCTCTACTGACATAGTGCTACACATACGTTTAGCTAACGGACTCGCCTTAATAAATTAGCAGAATAAAGTAATTCTTATAATTAAGAGGTTTTATTCCTGGAGGCTTACACGTTAGGGTATATTTATATTTAGCTTATATAATTTCGATGTATACGTTGTGTTAGAAAAGCTGATTGAGAATAATGTGAGTTCATTCTCTACAGTCATCGAAACGAGCTGGTTATTATAGGTATGACCGTTTTTAATAGCCTTCCAAAGATTATATTATGATTTGGTATTAAATATATTGCGGTAAGAGAGAATATTATATGTCAATGTTAAAATTAATAAAATAGGGTAAACTTTGATAATAGAACAAAATTGTACATTAGTTAGAATATTTTACAATGTTAAATACAAATAAAGAGATAAGTTCAGTTTGTCATATATAATAGTTAGTATAATATTATTTAATAACGATAGGGTCAACGATTATAACCTTTTACGAAATAACGATGCTAACGATGCTATTAACGATCACAACTGGACCTCCGAGAATATACTAGTGTTATTTTATAAACATTTACCTTGTATTTAACAAACGATTTTAAAGGTTGTTTTCATATAGCAGCAGCTTACAACAAAGTGATAGTGACAAATTTAAATGGCACTATTGACAAGTATACAGCTACCTTTAACTACTCTACAGGAACATTGCACCTCTTTTTGTTGCCAGAATTTCTAGCTACGAGTATAATAATATATATTATATTATCTACCCTCAGGTGGGGATGGGCGACTAGGCTCTTATTATGTGAGCAGATATACCAGCATATTTACAAATAGCCATATCGATTGTATATTATATTAAGGATTTATAGATATCAGTATAGATATCGATTATCATATTATAGTATATATCTTCGGTGAATATACTATAAACAAGATAAATGTTTCCTATACGGTGATTCTGCGCCTACTCTACCGCACTGAGTCGACTATATTACACAGGTGTGGAAGGTCGCATACATCTATCGATAACAGACCGAAGTAAGGGGAATTAAAATCTCTACCATGAGAGTTACCTATCGATAATGAATGAAGTAAAGGTGCTTGAAGGAACTGGCGTCGATCGATTGAGAATTTGACGTTAGATCCACTGTGAGTCAAAGAAAGTTCTAAGAAGTATAATATGAATATATCTTATTAATCTACACAGGTGATATTAAAATTATTGATTTCCTCTAGGAGTTCTGACATGAGACAGATTTCATGACTTTGTATTGTCATCATCCTAACATGAGATCCTCGATATTCATACATTTATGCCAGTATAATAGAGACGCTTTTACTTAGGACTCTTTATAATCATAAGTAACTAATATCAATATTTTCTTGTATAAATTTACCTCATATTTCGTCTGATATAGATAGATTCATCTAGGCAATCTTCTCCAGAACTCAAATATATTTCGTTGTACCTAATTAGGGTTACGGAAATCTTATATACATAATTTTATTACTCTAAGATGTAAATATTTTAGATGAATTTATCATAAGCTCTCTTGGGCCACGGAAGTAATACCAGTAAAATGGACTGAATAATTATTATTGATCCATGGCTCTCATGGTTAGCTAGCCATATTGGATATAATGGTTCTTTATCTAACGGTTTCATGAGAAGTTACATTAGGAGTAGTAAGTGGTCAATATTCATTCTGCGCTTGACGTATATAGGTCATAGGAGCGATATTATTTGCATCTAGTAATTAATTTACAGACACAAATATATTTTTGTCAATACAAAATCAAAAGTAATTTATATATAAAGTAGAACGTCCGTAATTGTCCTATGTAAGTAGTCACAATCTTTTGACCCTCTTATTCAAACGTTGATCACATAGCTTCCAGTCCAAAGGTTATCTATATATATAGTAAATAAGGTAGATCCGTATTTTGTGACAATTAGATTTTCATCCTTTAGTAAAACTCACTATTACATCATTTTACGATACTTAAGATAAGCTTATTCCTATAAAATCTTGTACCCTGGCTAAAAGGATACGAGCGTCTTATCTAGCGTTGTAATTACACTCAAATCTAAAGGTACATTTATCAAAACGATTTAACAATAAAATCTCTGGATATAGACTGTATGATCAGTTTTAGATGACTATTATCATCAACTAGATATCTCAAAATTAATCGTCAACGATATAATATTCTCTAAAACAGGATGTAGTAATTATGATAAACATTTTCTGGGCATGGATATACAGATACCCTTTACTTTTACCCCCAATGGTCATTTGTATAATCAGTATCAATTCCTATCAGTAGCTTAAACGGTTATCACTGAATATAAATATTATACTTATGGGCCTTTGAATAATTTAATGATGAAGCGCGGTACTTGTTAATGACAAAATATATTTAAATATTTATCTTAGATAATTATAAACTCTTGCAAGACCGTTTTTAAATAGAAGTTACGAAATTTTTGTTGCAATGATTAAACATTGGAAAAGATCGAATATATTGTATAAGTAGAGTAGCTGTAGTATGCCTCATACTGATATGCTTTGACTCAATCTTAAAATGGTAGCATCTCTGATTATCATAATTGAGTAAATGTATGGGCATCTCTGACCTGAAATTAATACATTCCAATTCCATTAAACAATTACGTGCTTTGCAACAAGTATTTAAATATCTATGACATGTAAAGTCAGAAGATCCGATGAGATTTAAAACTTTTGTTCTATAGGACAATAGTCCAAATATTATTTTGATCACATAATTCTGTGACTTATGGTCCATTATAAATAATGAATGACTATATTGATTTTTTTAACATTTTATAAAAATCTTAAGTTCCTTTATGCTACAAAGATTCTTTGCTAATTGTCCTACAGACATAAAGACGATGCACTTATCAATCATATCATATGCTTTAATCAGATACACACCTCGGTTCACTGTATAAATAATTTGAATAACAGAGTGATATTTACGATATGACTTTGGTGTTATAAGTTAGATATATTTATTGTAATTATTAATATTCTACTAACAGGAGGTATCTTTATCACCTTGAATAACAGCATATACAGGCGATACTGTTTCTATCTCAGTTGAAGGCTCTAATAATACTTTAATTCTAGCAGACTAGCAAAAGATGGTTATCCATATTTACCAGACAAGTTTTTATTTGAAATTGCTAAACAACTCAATTATAGTTACCGTGTAAATTCAATGAAATACAAAAAAGTTTCATTTAACTTTACTAATGTTTGGTCCTCCATAAGGAAATGGCCATTCTCTAAATATAACATCTTTAAGACAAGGTAGGGACTTACATTATAAGTTTTTGTGATTTAAAAATTTTAGTTGTAACATTTTTAACAAAAATCAAGTACTTGTTTTTGTGGCGTATTTCAGTTCTTTACTTGTTCGAAGAGACTATTTTCTGGGAATTCAGTAGATAGCTCAAATTAGTTTTAGATACAACGTTATATCATTCTTCTACACTCACGGCAGAATATATATAGGCATAAACATGTGTATGAACTGCTGTGAGTTCCACGTGAAATTTATATTTAGTGCATATAGAATACTGATATAATAAGTTCCAAACAGGAAGTAGTTTTACCCTTTCAGCTCGGTGTGTACTACTTTATATGCCCCTTTGCCATAGATATTATTTCTAGGACCTTCAAGAATTCGTGAGTAACGACAACTAGACAACATATAAATCCGTTAGCATACATGAAATATTTAGTACATCTAATCAAGAATATTATGGATTACTTATTGGAGTCTTTATAAACTCCATATGAATATGATCTTTTAAAAGAACATCTATACTTTTAAAGTAGTGAAGTCCTTAACTCATCGTTATTATTACCATTGATCTTTATACTTAAATTCTACAGGAGTGTTATATATCTTATGATATCATCCCACCCATTTCTCATACCTATCCCAGGTTTCTTCATAAGAAAGAACGACCTCTTACGGTAATAGGAAGTGATTAAACAGCAAAGGGGGTCAACAAATATTAGAAATTTTCAGCAGAATGATTCTCTTTAGTTAAGTGAAGACCTTCTAATCCAAGAACAAAGTACTTAAGCTACTAGTATGATGTCAATGAATGGTTGTTGATTAAAAGATATATACTACCTCAACACCCTTATCCATCTCATACACTACTTGATGAGTAAACACTAAATTTAACTACTCCTTCATTAAAATTCATTTTAGTTGTTCAGGACAATTTGTGTTCCAAGAGAACACAAGTTAAAACCTCCTTCGTTTATGCGCGAAGTGGCCTTTCGATAAAATGTATAATAATTCATTTAGGAGATTGAACGAAACATTACAAATTTAGTCAACATAAAGGTCTATCTTTTTGAAGTATAGAGAGGTATACTAAATATATGTCATGAGTACTTCCTAGCAATTGATGCTGATCAACGCCTATGAATATGTATAGGGACTGACTGCTCAGCCAAAGATTATAGTGGAGTGCGATATTAGTATTTAATACTTACATCTTATCTCCGCAAAAAACAAGATACTCGATTTCGTCTCTCTATTTTTTACGTCGGTTTATATGGAAACGCTTAGCAGAATTTATTGATGTCTAGAATCTGCGAGATAGTGTGGTATAGATATTTACAGATATAGTGGCAGCATATATATATATATTCCTCTTGAAAGGTGTGTGTAATTAGTCTCTATTGCAATCTGTGATATCGAAACGCTAGACTATGAGTTCAATAGAGCACGGAGCTGTATAATTAAAATTACACTAAACTAAATTATAATTACTTAGGAACTGGGCTATATTTTGTTCTGAGTGATTCTAATTAGGAAAAATGCTCGAATACCATTTCAAGACGGTTCGAACTGCATTAGAAAATGTAAATTATAATTGGATTGAGAAATACTATTCTTGTATGAGCACACTTGAATATTTTAAGCACTTTATATAAAATGCTTCAATTTTATAATATAATTACTCTGATTAATGTCTAGCCTAAATATACTCATATTCATAACTAATCTATTGAGCAGTAGCTTCTTATTGTACATCTTTTGCTCACTATTGTATTGCCAAGGGCAATGTGATGATTTAAGACGGGACTGCTCTCACAGGTATATCTTAAACCAGGAGTTCTTAACGTGGTAATTTATCTAGTCACGAAATCATCATATATCTACACTTCGTGAACATTTTTTAATAATAAAAATTAGTTACTATTATGATAAACTTGGTCTCTATGCTCCTTTCTCACATTAATGGCTAGAGATTTACATAATTTGTAAAGATCTCCAGACCTTGGCTATAAATTCTGACTCTCACAGCGTGAGGTAATTATGCTCTGTAGCGGTGATCAAATAAGATGGATTTAGGTTCTTATCACTAAGTTGATATTATTATCATTATACTCTAATAGGAACGTTTGTGACCAGAAATATTTTATCTATTAATAATTTGATGGCATGGGGACTATATCCTGATGTCAAAATCGTTTGACAGATTTACTTGACGAACGATATAGGAGTCTTTTTCCCTAAAAAGATATATTCTATCTCATCGGTATGAGATATGTTATATATATAAATAAAGTATTTATACAGGACTCACCATATGGAGATAGTTACACTACATGGCACTGTGAGAAACGACAACTCTTCCAGATTCGTAAGTTCAATATAATATGTTTTTTAAAGAATTGCAGAGACATCTAATTCCTAATTAACTCATATACTATATTTACGATTATAACTTTGTCACCATATAGTATTTTTCACTTATAATCGCCTATCGAGTACTATATATATATATCTAAAATTTTGAGAATTTACTTTAATAGGAATTAGCTTCCAGATGATGAGATCTGATCACTCAAAGTTGAATCCAGTTTGAGTAGTCAATGTTTATTACTGGTAGTACGTTAGATAAACCTATCCCACAACAAATTAAGTACTATATTCTATATTTCAGTACAGTAAACTTTTATGTGAGTGAATGTTAATACGTGACTAAAAATACTACCATAAAATAATACGTTATAGTGTATGTTTCTTGTGAAGACAACAATAGGCTAGAAACGTACTGATAGTCTATCTCTCCTTCTTGTTCTGTTCTATTGGGCTAACATCTCTCTTTGTCCTGAGATGTCATACAGCAGAAGGCGGACCGCTCCTCTCACTGGAACGCGTTTATATCGTATAATTTGTATGTGATATGTAGAAATCACTAGATAAATGAATTGAAATCAAGTCTCATCTAGCTTACATACATTAATTATTATACTATGCATATAAATGTACTTTATTATTGTTATTATTCTTGAATGACATGATGTTATGTATGTTGTTTTGTTATTATGGTGTGAATCTTTCTAGTGTGCGAAAGTTGAATATACTCTATCTATGTTATTTATAAAGATTATACTAAGTTATATTTATATATTAATTAATACTGTCTTCACATTCATTAGATGCATTCTTATTTTATTTTGCACTCATAATTCTAGAAGCCAGTTTTATTGTGTATAGTGCTATTATTATGTTATTTGTGGATGAATATTATTATTATTAATTGAAGTCGAAACTTATTACATATTTTGATTTATTTTATATCTCTAATCTCACTCTAGTTAAATGTGTAATTATTAGTAGTCTGTATTATAATATTTGACTGTTCATTTTGCTAACACTCATTTTATCATTGCATTGGGTGATCAAATTTACTATATTATTCTTTATTTTTATTAGTCACTCATTTCTACTTTATTTTATTCTCATAATTTAGAGTCTAATTTTGTCATTTATTATTACTATAGAATTAGGTCATATTATTATATTTTATCTCACTGTAACGTATTATATATCTCTCTATAGCTCACCTCTTAAACAGATTTTCCTTGCTCAGGAGAAAGATTATATGTTCACATTCAAGTATATATCCATCACAGTAAATTGTAATTAACTTTACACTAATTAATTTTATACTCAATTGAGCAGTTAAAAGCATCATATAACATTTTTATTTATCTCCTCATTATCTGTTTTATTTATATATATATCACTTTATTCACACCATGCATTTTTTTATTATTGACTATTTCTCAGTTATTTAATTGATAAGTATAATTTTATTTAACTCTAATCTATTCTTTGTTAGGATGAGGTTTACACGAAATATTTATATGAGTTATGTATTTTCGTCTATTTATCGATGATAATATCATTTAGATAATTATTTATTGAATTAGTTTTAATGAATGTCTTATTTATTTTATATTATTATTTTATTTATATATGTACTATCATTGATGCATTTTATTTAATCTCTCATATCACTCTCTCCTTTTTTTCTTTTCCTTCTGATTTTTATTCAAATATTACCTGAATAGCACGATTTCTCTATTATAAGCGTCTCGCAATGTCCTGATGGGCAATGTTAAGAAAGTAGGCGATGGACGAGCGAGTTCCTGAGGATTTGCTCGACACTTCTCAATGATGTTGTGAACTCTCGTATCGAAGATGTACCCCACAATCGGGCGAGAATTTTGTCTACAAGTTTTGACAGTAAACGTAGAGCTTGTTGGCGGACAGGCAGTTGTGTCGCTCCATAGAGAAAAATCCATTCCTATTTAATAACTTAATCAAGATTCTTCATCCTTTGCAGATTTTACATAGCAACTCACGTCTATTGTAATACTAGGTATTGTATTATGGTAGAATTATTTAGACGAGTTGCTGAGAATACACTATCAATAAAAATATGTAGGATATGTAACTTAGAAATTTTAGCTTATTTTAGATGAGAACATTTGAAGTGATCGAACTATTAAATGCAGCGTAATTCATTTCGAATAGTCAAGATGGAGATATCATTATATTTATTTTACATGTCATATGCATTATAGTAATCTCATCCATATCACTAATTATATATTTGATACTTAATTATAAGGTTTAGATAAGATAAAATTTTTGCTCGCTCTAACACGAATCTATAGGTAGTACTTATAATTAATGGTGAATAGTTTACTAATTAGCTCCATCAATGTATTTTAACGTAACTAGTGAAAGATTATATATGTTTTACATGCACGTACAGATTGAATAACATCTCTATTATCTTTGTCTAATAATATATAATTAATAGTAGACAAGGCAAAAAAAGAGTAGAACGAGGTCTACTCATCCACTCTCTTTTAAATTCTATTGACACTTTAATAGCAGGACATTTTATTATATTTCTCACTGCTTCCGACTATCTTAAATTATCTTTTAAAATAGTAATATCTTTGCATATATATCAGAGCGCGTTATATATTGCCCCTATCTCCAGGAATGACTATAGAAAATTCGAGTGCATGGGGTTCCTGAAGTTTAAAGCTTTAATATGATATAATAAACAACTATTGTCACAAAATTCAGCTAATATTTGTATAATATGAGCTAAGATAAACTCGTATACATAACTCGCTTTATACAATTCACATTTCGTAGAGAAATATCGATGAATCAGATATCTTTATTGCGTCTAGGGATGCTTTGTCTGAATACAACCTTGGAGCCCTCGTGCTTTGTATTGAGTCAACTAAGATCGTAGGTTTTTACACCACTTGAACATACGATTGCGCGTAGTTTAAGGAATCTTGACTATCATTCTCAATCGAAATATATACATATGACTTCTAACATTGACAGTATATCAGCAGCAGCACGAGCTCTCATACCACGAGCAGGTCCTTACTCTATTGTATAACAGAGAAGAGTATATTTAACATCATCATATATCAGAGCCTACGTACTATCAGCCGTAGAAATACTATATAGCGACTAGAGACATACTTTAGCTCACTAATTTTCTACACTATCAGTATACAGATTGTACGTGTGATGCATTTAGTGGTTATATATTGATGCAGGGCAGGATATAGAAATTTTACTAACACAGCAGAGGAGTGCTGTTGCGACAGGCTTCGTCTTTGAGACACACTCTCGCACGAGGAAATGCATATGATTACTGAACCGAGGTTTCGTCTCAAATAGCTTGCAGGACAACGCTTAGTATGTAAAGTATATTGAATTAACGCAAGCAAGGTAAAGCACAAGACAACAAGTTAATAAAATACTCATTTTGATATACCGACCGATCACTCACAAATCCTATCTATATTATTGTTGGTAGTACTTTTTATGATATACATTCGACCTAAACTTCCGATATATATGCAGACGGCATACACACGTTTGAGCTAAATATAATATAGGTGATCTTTACGCCTTTACTCATTTAATGTATTAATAGTAAAATCTATTCACTTATAAAACTAGTAAGATATTCATATCATCAAGCTGACTAATGTGTAAATCCTAGTGCGTAATATACATAACATAATGCATACTATCTATACAACAGAGCAGAATAGGTAGCTACGGTAGATTCTGTAACTACTAACCGCAGTAGATAATAACATAGTATTCTCTATTATATATACATATATACGTACAAAAAAAGTTTTATATAAAGTATATACCATAACCTTAATACGCCATATTAACAAAATACAAAATTAACGTTATTTAAAGTAATTATACAAAAAAACTAACTCGCAAAAAAAATATTACTAATAAAAATAAAAAATAAACCGAAACGAAAAAAATGCAAATACGCAAACTGATTAAATATAATTTATTTCGCATAATCATCTCTTTTTTTTTTTTTTATTGGAGAATTCGGTTTTCTACACTTATTAATAAAATAAAATATATCTCTTATAGTGATACAAAATAGCATATTATATTTAATTCCTTAATTATTTTCGAACGAAATTATATAATATATATGTGTAATTAATTTTCTTTTATTTAAATGTGGTTATAACTGATTGACCTTTTAAGCAAAGTGTGACTATAGCTGTTGCACAATTTATATATATTCTCTTATCTTAAATTTCTATACAAAAACGATGGTAGACTGATTTATCCTTATTCGAAAAGGTTTGTACGATAAATGCAGTTGCAATCTGCATGAAAAAACATAAGATTTATCTCAAGTTGATATTATCTATTATAACATCTGAGATTACATAAAAGCTCACAAACTTTACTTAAAGCCAACAGGCCTAGATATAAAACTTATTATATAGTTAATCTAGCGTACTGCAGTGGATAACTGATAATTAAGTTATCTTTGCGTTATACTGCAAGAGATTAAACTAAGTAATAGATTATTGAAGAACTAGTAACTTATAATGTATTATCAAGTTTTACTCATTACAGAAACTACAAAGTGAACGCAACTACTAAATTAACGCAAACTATATATACTAAACGTCAAAATTAAAAAGAAAAGTACAGAACTTACTATTATTAACTATAAATCTTAGGCTTTTTAATTAAAAAATTACTATAACCTTTTGAGAGTCACTGAGTCGATCCCTCATATGGATTTTGCAAAGCAATTTTGCTTCAAGGCTCATTCAAAAATTTTGGTAAAAATTGCCCATTTTGAGACAAATTTTTCTCAAGTAAACAAATTGCTAAAGTCGAGTCTTATGTAGGGGCCTTGAAATATCAAAATATTTTGACCAAAAAAATATTAAATACATTATTTTCTCACGATATATATATATATTGAACCAAAATTTTTTCTCAAGATAAAAATTTCTTGATCCATTTTTCTGTAACCAGGATCAAATTCCTAAAAATAAATCAAATTTTCAAGCCAAAATTGCTTGAACCAAAATTTTTCTCAGATAATAAAACGATCAACTGATCGTTTTGTATTTTATAATTATTTTTATGCCTGGTAGTTTGCAATGAGTTAAATCTAGTGATAACACGGTTAAGAATGCAACACATGCAAATCAAGATCATATATTTATAGGGTTTTTTACCTGAGGCTTAGGCAGCTCGATTATTTTGCCTAATATGTCGATGTTACTGTTGTTTGAAAAGCTGATTTGAGAAAACTGTGGTTCATTCTCATAAGCTCGAAACGACTGTTTTATGTAAAAGCCGTTTTTTAGTACCTCCATAGATTATTAGTTTTTCATGTAATTGACAAGATTAAACGTATTGATTTCAGATTTAGGTATATCAGGGTTTTAGTTACGGCTACAAGTATAGATTAGTAATATATTATCATATACTAATATATGAGAAGTCGTTTTGCAACTTAAAGTTGATATTATTAATAAAGAATGGGTCAACGTATTATTAAACCTTTTACGATATATAAACGATGCTTTTAACGATAACACTGGACCTCGAGAATTTCTAGAATTATTGACTTTTTGATTTATGAAAAGTTATTCTGTTTTGAAGAACTAATCGAGTTTTAATTTATCAAGCTCAAGTATTAAACAGTTACAGATGAGCACAATGCTTACCTATACATTTAATGTTAGAAAATTATAGAATAGATATTACGGCAAACAACTCAGTCAAGCTCATGGCCATCGGAGACTTTTAGCTTTCGGACTAGGGGCTCTGTTACGTCTCCTCTTTTTTGTTTGCCAGAATTAAACTCAAGCGAGCATGTATCGTAACTCTATCTAACTTATACCTATTTTAAACTACATTATATATTTTTTGTAAGATTATAACGACTCTATTATACATGAAGAGTGATTTAGATAGCTGCCACTAGACTGTTCTATGTACACGGTATTGCTTTGGTGCGCATAGGTCACATTTTTCATTATTATTCACTAAGCATTATATAAATGAGCGGGTATCCTATTTACTCTATAATATTATTATCACTTATAGATTGAAACTAACCTAACCTATATTACTTCTTCTAGACCCTTTACCTCTTGTATTCTTATTCTTTGATCGATATGACATTTGGAAATATAAGAATTGAGAGGAAGGTGATTTACCATCTCTCCAACATGTTCAAAGACCTATTCACTTCTATATATTATCCTTTTTAACTGCCGCTCAGTACCTCATTATTTCTAGTCTATATAAGAACGGTATGATTAGTACTAATTATGATTAGCGATGACAGATATACGTATTTAATGTTTAGCATTTCTAATTTTAAAATGATCTTCCAATTTTTTCATCTTGTTGCTTGGACTCTCTAGTGTCATATCTATGAATAAATTATTTATTTTTAGTATTCTATTTTTTTCTCCTTAAAACTTTACTTGATACGATCATATAATATTATTATCTCAAAAATAATTATTACTTAATATTAACTTGCAGTAAGCAGGGATAATATACATTCATACATATAAGTTATTATTTTGCAAGGAGCATCCGGATGCTAAGCCTCTTTTTCTTCCTGCGCGACATTCCCCCGGCTCCGAGCTCCAAGGATCACCTCCTATCATTTTTGACTCGTCGTGCATTTTCACGACGTTCCGCGACTCGTAAAATGCGGACCTAAATTATTTCTGCACCTAATGTGGAATAAGAACGAGCTGATATGACCTAAGCACAGTATTACGTTTTACATTGCATTGGAGCTCACTAACTTCACTAAACCTCTCGCTGTGCGATGCTGCGTCTGCACGGTCTACCGGACTCCTCGGCTTGCCGGCATCCGCCGCAGCCCCTAGGCCTAGAACACAGTTCTCTCACAGACGCTCCACTCAGAGCTATAAAGGTACAACCCAGTCTGTAAACCTATATCTCTTGAACTTTGTTTTCCTGGACGCATAGTTAATTCACCACCCTTCCTGCTGACACTAATCTCTCTATCCTACTATAACTTTTGTACTAAAGCTGTACTACAACTAGGTAATACGTTGTCTCAGGGTGCCTAGCGCTAGCCTAGCTGAAACCACTTACCCAAACAACATTCAATTTTTATGCACGCTATTTGTTTGCGAGAACTAATAGCTAACTAATTAAATGTGTAATGATTCATGTTTTGACATCCACTTACCAACGATTTGTTTTACACAAGTTTCATTTGGAACACGTGAAAAAAAGACTAATGATTTCCGCCTAACAAGAAATTTAAGCCACAAACACACTACATGTAGGGCAACAATAGCCACATCTATAATACAACTAACAATTCATTCTGGAAATTTGCCTTCCTACTACTATGCTTCCCTAATTCACCTAAAGAGCAATGCCACCAGTGACTTTCTTAAAATTGCCCACATTAAAAACTGTTAGCAGGGTATTACATTCTAGAGGGAACCTACATTCATATATTGAAATATCAATATGAATACCATAATGTACATACAATTCGCATACTAAGTGGCTTCCATGTAGATCATCCATATCAACTCGCTGTCAGTCTGTCATGACTCGAAAATAAGATCTAGACGTCAACTCCTACCACGTGGAATCGATACAATCTGTCGCTGTTCGCGAGAAAGGCGCACTATGTAGGAAGTGTCCAAAATTTATGACACAATATAAGAGAAATGTCACTTATGCTCACATCACTCTACACACTCGTCCCTCCTTTTTCTGCCCCTCTCTCTATCTTCCGATACTACAAATATATGATCCATCTTTAAACTATATCTATATATACTAACTATATAAATCACTATAATAATTATAATACCTATAATATAAAAGAACATATATAACACTATATATATTATATATAGTATACTTATCATTATTACTATATAATATACATATATAATAATTAATTTAAATTTATAATATAATTACTCTTCTTCTATTAAAAAATTATAAATACCTATATATAATATATACATATATAAGAAATAAATAATATATATATATATACTTATACTTAAAATTAAATATATAACTAAAAATAAATAACACTTATAATATATAATTATATATAATATATATAATATATATAAATCTATATTATTAATATATATCTATCTTACTATATATAAATAATATATATATAACATAAAAAACTATAATATATAAATATATATACTATATATATACTATAATACTATATATAACTATAAGTATAACTATAAATAATATACTAAATATATATATATAATAAATATAATAATATATAATATAATAAACTATATAATAATATATAATATATATATATATCATCTACCCAAGTATAATCTTCAAGGTACGCCACTGCTTTGTACTCTTCGGTGTCGGAAACTAGGGGTAGTTGGGATCGTACAACTTTGATTTCCCTTCCAGCGATTTTTGTTTCGGAGGGGTGGGGTAGGGTGGGGTGGGTCCCCATGGAGTATGCAGAGTGCATAGCAGAAGTGTTTATCTCTGGAAAGAATGCGTACATTCAATATTCTTTCCGTTTAGCTAAAACTAGTAAACTTTGATTTAAGTGTACCTGTTCTCGTGTTCACTGCAGGGGCGCTGTCTTTCTTCAAGAGTTACTGTCGTCTTTAAACCGTATAAATTTGTGAAATTTATATTTTGTTCTGGAAGAATGTAAAGTTTATTCTCTGAACACTTTTTCTGTGTAAAAAATGTTATTATCTTTCTGGTTCTTCATTTTCACGCTCTTTCTGGCATATTGCCAAAAATGTCAACTTTCACTTTACTTCTTCTTCTTTACCTCCTGTTGCATCTTCAGAAGGCATAATTGACGGAAAAGGAAAAGTCCAATATCAATGTCCTTCTTTTCCTCCTCAACCCCATAACTGAAATTTGGGAGTAATTTTCTAAATTTTCACATGATTTGCTTCCCTCAAGTATGGAATTTTCGAACCAGTTACCATTTCCCAACAACTTCCAATAAAGTTTTCCAAAAATTTACTTTCATAAATATTTTTTGCCTATAGCTTTTTTTATTTTCATTTTTGACCAATTAAGAAATTTTCACACGAAAAAGAGGTGGGGGGTTAATGGAGATACAGTTTTGATATATATATATATTATTATATATATATATATATATATATATTATATATATTTAGATATGGGGTGGGGATATATATATATATATATATATATATATATGAGTTATATATATATATATATATATATATATATTTATAATATAATATATATATTATATATATATATATATATATATATGATATATTAATATAATAATAATATACTATATATATATATCGATTAATAGGTAAAAGTATACCTTTAACGCCCCACACGGAACGTGCGCGACAGGGGGCGCGCCGCGCGGGGTGGGGGATTCGCCGCCCGCGCAGTCCCGGGCGCCGAAGATCCAAGCAAAAAATTTGCAGCAGGTAGCTCTATGATACTATAAATAGACTCCGCTCCTCATTAGGGGGGTGTGAACGCAATTTGTTTTTTTTTAATCCTGACCACCTGAACCTACGCTAACTCTAACCGACACCATAATCCGTAACCGTAACCTAACTTCCTAAACCAAGGGGGGGGGGCCTACAGAGCCCTAACCTAACCTAACCTAAAACCTAACCTAACCTAACCTAAGGCCTAACCCATAACCCCTAACCTAACCTAGACCTTAAAATTTCTGTAACGAATCCAACAAACCTGAACCTAACCTAACCTAAAGCCTAAACAACCCCTAATTGTCGCCCCTAGAAACCAGAGGTAAAAAGAATAAAAAATCATTCAAGTTATTCTTTCCTATTGTATGTAATTCATAGATGCTACCTGTGAAAATGTTTTTTTTGATCGACGTCCCGGTTCGCGTGTGGGCGTTAAGAGTAACTTGTCAATCGGTTATACTATATATAGTCGTTATATATTATATATACTAAATATTTAAATATATATCTATATATCTTATATATATATATTCAGTACGATCTTTCTCTCATGGATATATATATATTATATATACTATATATATATATATAGTACTGATAGGGTTATTATATATACCTCTAATCTCATTGTGCCAGATCAACAAAACCGACTCCATTGCGCATTTTTCGAGTAGAACTCTTGCGAAACTGACCGCAATCTCTATACTGGGCCACCCTGGGCATTTGTGAAACGACCGCGTTGAAAAAAACTTGATTATGCCGCATGGGAACCAAATCTTTGGGTCGTTTTCGCCTTTGTTTGAAGGACATGCCGCACAGAATTGCATTGTTGCGAGTGTTTTATGATATTCAACAAGCGACGTACAACGGGCAGGCCGCGGCCAGGGACATTTTTTTCGGAGGGGGGCGCATGCGACTTTTCGCAATTGGTAGCAGGTTTCAAATGAAGTTAATGTGAGGGAGGGGCGTTACTATAGTCTGATATTATAATAGATACTATATATATATGAAATATATATATAATATATATATATATATAATATATTATATATATAGTACGTAATCATGATATATATATATCAGTATACTAGTATATAGTATATATATAATTACTATATATATATATATTACGTATACTATATATTATATACTATATTACTGATATATATTACTAATATTTTACAGAGGTGGGGCATGCGACTCAAGAAAGTAGTTTCCGTTTATCTCCTTTTACTTCCCGTTATCGGAAAGTAGCTCTGCGTTATCGTTATTCCGTCTTCTTTGAAGAGAGGAAAAGTAACGAACTCGCGCCGTTATACTCCGTGTCTTTACGGTCCGTTTACTCCGTGTACTTTCCTTTAGCTTTTCAATATGACGGATTTAATTACGGAATCGTTATAGGCAATTTATTGATTATTTGTGCTACATTAAATTTGTACAGACATTAATCATTCTCTATTAAAAGGAAACATACCCTCATGTCAAGACTTAGTCGCATTCAGGACTTAGTCCCTTTGCAATCCAACAACGATTTAATTGCACCAGCCACCTTTCCTACCATTTCACAACTTTCCTACTTACACTCTGCATCATTCCGTTCGCGGGCTTTTCCATGGTCCACACATATATACGTAAATATTTGTAAACCCCAGACACTTCTTCCAGCTGCTCACCATCTAACATCCTTCACACGAGGGACTGGTCCTCCACTTCACAACCATAACGGCTTACCTTATCTACGCTTACCTTACCTTCAACTCTTCATTTTACACACCCTGCCACAACTCTGCTCACCAATCCTGCTTCAAACTCCTCCGTCAAGATTCGCCACACGTAAGAAACCAAATCATGCCTCATTTAATAGGCGTAGGGGCATGCCTCCACTCTCTTCCATACTCCATCATCTAACCGATAGATTGTGGGTCGAGATATGGAGTCGGCGGACGGATTTTCAGGGAGGCCCGCGTAATTTTGAAGTGAGAGTGGAAGTTCTACGTTCAAGCTGCGATAATGAAGACGATCATGTGTCCTAGCAGGCATCAAAAACGTTGAACAATGATAAGGAAACTCTTTTGTTCTTTACTTACTGCACCTTCATTTCAGGAATTTCGGCGAAAAAATTTTGAAATTACGATCTCCTTAACAACCCTGATTCTTAACACCATCTCTGGCTCACCAATATTCCCCACCTCTCTCATGTACTTACATAGTCATACAATACCCCCGATAGCTATATGACAATAATCTTTTGCTGGAGTTAACCCACGGAAGAACATAGCACATCCACTGCCTCACTCCGCGTATTTAGGAGAATTAGGATACTCTTTAAAGATGCATAAACTTCAACTTACCAATATGTAGTATTCATTCTCATTTACATAACACAGGCTTCTCTATCGTCATAGTGATTCCTAATCTTTTGATTCCAGTTCAGAAAGGCTTATTGATATAACCACCTTATAAAACTCATATTTAATCACATATATCTAAATGTAATCACTGCCAATAGAGCTTTTACCCTGTATCGTTAATATATTAAATCATTTCATCGGCGCGAGCGTGCGATTGTGTGTAATACAACTGAAAATTATCCCCGTAAATACAATCTTTATATTTCTTCTCCTATTTCCCTATTTTCACTCCAATCATTTTCTTACAATTATGTAAAATCGTGTAATCCACGCATCCACTACCTTACTTTATCTAAAGCCAACGCTTGTTTCTTTCTATCATATATCTTCAGATACCTCTTCATAGTCACCCGGACTCTTATTTACTTGTTCAACAAATAATATTTTATACATTGGCTATAGTATCTTCTTCTGCATATTCTAAGAGCTTATAAGAATAAAAAGATCTAATTATCATAATAATTATCTTAAATATTCTTCGCTACAGTTACCGCTAATATCTAGTATCTCAAAATATAATACCTTAATAATAACGTGGTCTGCGTGACGCTTTCACCTGTGTAGGATAGTGTTGCTCCTTAAGGCAGAGATGAAACTCAAAAGCCATATCTGTAATCTCCGTCCCCGATGAACGGCGTCTTCCTCCTAAAGGAAATGGCTCCCATACGGTGTAAACTGTAGGCTTCTCTTCTTTCAAGAAACAATTATGTATTGAGTTAACGACAAACTATCCGAAAATACTCTCTATCCAAGGTATGCTGTCACTTAGATCTCTTGCCATGCCGTATGTGATTCAATTTCACTCGCGTTTAACTATTCATCACAATTCCAATTGTCGAACCTAGTACCAGTATTTTCGCCCACTATTTCCAAAGACTTTTATTTTATACATCATACGTTCGCCCATACTCATACATTTACTCTCTTTATTAATACTTTCTTAGCTAAATGAACGCTCTCGAACTAGCCTATTTACTCAGGATTAAGTTATTAGCTCTATCCAACCTTTGCACCTTCCGTACAAACCCATAGGATCGATTTCTCTTAATATTCGTAGCTGTTCGACCTATAATCAATACTTACTATAGCTGGCAATAGATTTATGGAACTATGCTCTGTCTCTAGTGATTGTTTGCCTCACCTCTGACACCTAAGATCAAGACTGCGCTCTCTCTCTCACTGACTTTTTTCAACAGCGTGGATCGATACGTGCAACCTTAGCTTCATTTCCCAAAACCGAGAAAACCTGATCACCTCTGTTCTTTTCTTGATTCTCACTAATATTTCTAAAATAAAAAATTCAATACCATCAAATCAATAAGTATTATATAGATAGTGTTATTATTAAATAGTGAATTATAGTGGACCGTGATATTTTATGTTACATACCGTGAGTAGTGTAATCGTATTATGTTTTATAATACTATTCCACTCAGTATATACTCAAAATGGTAGTATAAAATATATATAACTAACCACCAAAGATAATGATTGGTAAATCCTATTGAGTATTGACCTAATATAAAGCCTCCCTCCTTATTAATTAATATATCAATCAATCTTATAATTAGTATCGTTATTATACTCAAACAAGGTGGTAAGATTTATTTAGTTATAAATTCGACCAAGCAACGATGCTACGGCATCTTCTTGTGCTGCCTATAATACAGGATGGCGGCGTGCATCGAGCCAATTCATAGAAGCGTGACGAGAAGTTCGCGCACAGCAGGCATTTGACGGTTATTCGTCTATAGAGACTCATCGTGCTTCTCGACTCCGGCATAGACAAGATCGCACAATATTTTACGCCTCTAAGTGTACACAGGACATTAACAACAGAGTGTCAAGAGAGGAGAAACACAATACCTTTAGAGGAGGCTTTCAACCTGCTCTGCTCGCTCGACTCGCTCTACTCACTACTCGCCTCTACTGGTGAATTAACCAGGCCTGAGTTCAAACAGATTAGAGTAACACACCACGACATGATAGATGAATATGAAAAACAAGAAAGACGGAGGAAATAACTCTTTGCTCAGTTAACTAGTAGGCTTCTTCTGGAAGAAGAAACTTTGCCCGGAGGACATATAAAGATGCATGAAAAAAGGTTAATCAGGGTACAATTTTTTTCTCGTTCTATTAGCAACAGTAACGTTGCTCTTAAAAGTTACCTCTCACTATGTAATGATGAAGGGCAGCACGTTGGCTAATATCTAATATTGTGTACTCGTCTATTGGTGGTTGAATGGACTCATTTCAATTGCTACGCTTTACTGGATCTTGTCATTTATTAGCGAAGATACAGTGTGGCCCACTTACCTTGCCTGTGAGGCCTAATACTCGGCTAATATGTAGTGTGACTCATGTACTTATTGCCAATAATATATTAGACTACAGGTGCGGCCCACGACTCGAATCGCCAGAGTCCGTGAGTTGCATGCGGCCGAGATGGGCAAGGAGAAAGATTGGCTTGTTATGGCAGGCTGGGATGGCATATGGGCCATAGGGCAGGGCCATGGGGATGGCATTCTGCGATAGCATGGGCAAGCAAGGGATCCGTGACGGCGAAATGGCCTCCTTATGCGCAATTGGCGCCATGGGCATGGGCGATACTGGGCATCTCACGCCGGTTACAGCTCCACCTGGCATCTGGGGGCGAACTAGGCAAGCATGACGCCGATCAGCACGTCATTGGCCCAAGTTGAGCACAAAGGGCAGCTAAATCCTTTCCGCAATTATATTTAGATTGGGCATGTCGGCATTGTTCGAAGGTTATATGCGCAGCCGAGGGCTTAAGCGACCCTCCTACATTGAGCATTGGGAGCTGTTTTTTGGTCCTTAAAAAACTAGTACAAAAGAGTCAAAAAATATGGTGATTCGACTACGAGACATCATTCCACAAATGATCAGAACCGGACGAATTCTCTCTCCCAAACCGCCTCTTATTCAGTGTGCGAATAGAGATAGTTATAAGGAATTCAAAGTGTGAAACTATACAAATCGAGTGATCTGACAGTGTATTTATTATCTTTCAAAGTATAGTTTTTCAATTATATTCAGTTAACTCTATCCTCTCAATTTACTCTATTTTATTGTTCAGATTTGATCTTTATTTTCATATCCTTATATATAAAATAATTTAAAAGTAAAATTTTAAAAAAAAAATTAAACACAAAGCAAGATTCTGGAACCTAGTTATTTTTTCACATACAAAATGTCTAGTTTTACCTGAAAGTTATTCACTAAGGATGAAGTAAATCCAGTTCATGCTATTTGTAACATATGCTCTAAGAAGATCAAAAGAGGGTCAGAGAAATCTGGTCCCAAGGCGTAAAGCAAGAAAGCCATTACACAATCATGCCAAAACTCTCCATTTCAACAAGTACACAGAAATGCTTCATTCCAAAGACAAAGAATTATCTCAAGCTGAAGCATCTGCATCCCCTACTCCAAAGGAGAAAAAATGGCAGCTATGGAAAAGCAACTATCTCTGCAAGACGGTATCGTCTCAAATAAAATTTAGGATATAATAATTCAAAAGCTAAGGCCTTACATGAGAAGATAAGATTTATGATAGCTCTTGACAACCAACTATTCAATTTAGTGGAGTAACATGACTTCATAGAATTAATAGCACAACTACATCCTAGATATTTAATACCAAATAGAGCTTATTTTTCTGAAAAAAATCATACCTAAAATGTATGAGAAACTCAAGGAAATTATAATGGGCACACTGGAAGAAGCGAAGTACATCAGTTTCACTTCTGATATCTGGGCATGTGCTTCATCAAATAAATCATTTATCTCTCTATCAGGGCATTGGGTAAAAAAATTTTTACTCACTGTAATGCAGTATTGCATTCAACTCATTTTCCAGAAACTTATAGAGCAGTGAATATTTCCAAGAAATTTCAATCTATGTTACAATCTTGAAACATTAGCCAAAAAAAATCCAATATTCAGGTTAGAGATCGGACCTCTAATATAACTTTAGGCTGTGACATTGCAAAAGTAACTCCAATTCATTGTACTATTCATTTACTTCAATTAGTAGTAAGTGATGCAATTCTCGCTCAACGTTCTGTAAATGATCTTTAATCACTCTCGAGTAGTTACTTCAGAATTTAATAATCTGCAAAAAGGATAAGGCTTAAAATCAAACTCTTTATTATTTAATATACACGTTGTAACTCCTCTATAAACTATATGCTTGTAGAATAGCTGTTTACTTTCGATTGTGTATATATATATAATAGTATATATCTATTAATATATATGATATAAATATAATTACTATAAATATATTACTATTGTGTATAATAGTATATATTATACTAATATATATATGCTTACTATTATAATAAATTATATTATATATACATATTTATCATATTAATAAGTAATAACTATAGGTACAATATAATAAAATATATCGGTATATATTTATCTCCTTACTCTACGTTAAATCCTATCACCATTCTTACCAGAGTACATTTCTAATATAACTACTTATCATAAATTTACATATTTTTCATATATATATACATACTATGATATAATTTAATGATTTCTATCGTTTAGGCTACAATCAGCACACTTATGCTTAAACGCATAAAAGTTGATATTTTTTTTATTTACTATATAGTATACTACACTTCAATAACCTTATTCTATTACTACTATATATTATCCTTAACGTTAAATCCTTCATACCATTTACCATGAGTACACTTTCTAAATACTAAAGACTATATCTCCTATATAGACTATATAAAATAAATAATAATATACTATATTCATATAATACCTTCGTCGTTGTACCACTTCAGGTTATATAATTATGATATTATATATACGGATCTACTATATGCATACTATGCCTATTTCAAATTTCTCAATATATCAAATTATTGGAAATAACTATACTATATAACTATTACTTTCATATTCTATCCCATTATCTATATAAATCCACATTTACTCTAAGGACTCACTTACATACTATACTACTAACTATCATATACACTATCATATTATATAATAATAATAGCATAGTAGTATATATATATCATATATAATTATATAATGTATATAAAATATATACATTATAATAAAATATATATTTATCGATACAAGAATATATACCGTAAATAATATATATATAATATTATATATAATAATAATACTTATATATAATATGTACTATAACAATTACACTAATATATATACTATCATATTATATGATACGTATATTATGTTTTTTGTTCTAGATAAGTTTAAGTATTATAGCATTACCTTTTAAAAAAATAACAGGACATACATCTATTCAGATCTCTACTAAACGCAATTATATATACTATACAATATATTATATACAATATATAATAAAATAGTTACTATTTAATCCATCTATAATGCAAATATCTATACTTTATTATATATATATCCCCCATGTATACTATCATATCACATTACTATAATATTTTAAGGGTATGGCTTTTTTTCATCATAAATGTTTCTAAATAGACTAATACTATTACTATAATATTATTATTCTAACTGTTACTTCTGTAACAACCCGTTTATACTATTCCCGATTCTGGAAATGCAACCCACCTGTTGGCTATTTTTCAGGTTATACGAATTTTTAAATTAACTTCTTCCTCTCATTTCCCAACGATTCTAGTGCGCGGCGGTCCTGGCAAAACCCACCCGTTCGTGTCCTAGAAATTGTGCTGTATACAAAGGTTTTTCTGTGTTTATTTGTTTACAGTTCATAACATTTTTACTTACCAACCCAAATATTTCATTCCATTTACGAAAAGCAGTTAAATCAGTCATAATCATGTTTAATTGTAAAAAAACTCTTCTACCCTTAGGTACGAGCCTCATTATTATAATTATAATTATATATTATTAATCTATTATTTATTTATGATTATAATTATTACTTTATTATTCGCTTGCTCTTAATTATTAATTTATTGAATTTATAGCCAATATTAATTATCTTATTTATTATTTATTTATTATTCTATATTATTTATTATTATTATTATTTGAATATACCGTAATTTAACTCTGTATTTATATAATATTAATATTATATTTATAATATTACTTATTATTATTTTTTAGATTATATTATTTATTTTTTTAATTTATTCATTATTTTTATTATTATTAATATGATTATATTATTATCTCATGATTTATATTATTTATTCATCTATATATTGATTATTATATATTATTATTTTATCTTATTATTATTTTCATTATTATTGATTTTATTATTTGTTATTATTATTATTATATTTATTATATATCAATATAATTTATTATTTATTTTTACTTATATTTATTATTTATTTTATTATCTATTATTATTTATTCTTATTATTAATATTTATTATTATAATTACTTATTATTTTTTACATTCTCACTATTACATTAATTATTCTCTTGAACCAAAACAATCAGGTTTGGCCTTCACAATAAACCGCAAACCCACAGCGAAGATGCTTTTCTATTATTTCCTCTCACTTGAATAAGGACTATCTTCAAAAAAAAGCATTTAATCGGAATAAATAACAAACAAAAAATGGTAATTAATATTAGATTTCTCGAAAGCATGTCGATTGTAGTTTCCACAACAAATTCTACGTCTCTAAAGGCAAAAGTTAAGACAGGACTGTCATCATCCAAATGGTTCATAAATGTTTTCAGTTCCATAAATTAAAATCTGATCGGAACAACAATCTGCTCCCGTTATGAAGCGCATTTATTTCATTGTCACCAGGCCTTCAATATTCCAAAAGGTGAGTCCCCTCGAGGGGGGGCTTTTTATTTTTTGGGGTCACTATTATTTTAATGTTATTTTACAAAATGATTTTTAAAATTGTTCCACCAAGGGGTCCTATTTTACACCACTTCAATAGCGTATGATACTGTAAATCGTTTAAATTCTCAGACCGCCCAAATTTTATAAAAACATTCAATCTTAACTTACAAAAGTTAAACATTTAGTAGAATTAGAAAAAAACATATTTAACCCATGCGGTAGCGGGAAAAACAGGACTCTTTCTAAACTACAAAAACAAATTACCTAGTTTTAATAAACGAAAATTAAAAGAACCTCGAATAAAATAAATGTAATGCAAAACCCTATATATAATTCTCTTCATGTTTCCTCTGCTAAATTATTAGGTTATCCTTGATGACAAGCTATTCTTTCAAAAGGCACATGAATAGTACTTCACCTCAGCAAAAACCTACTCCTATGCCCAACTATACATTCGCTTAAGATAAGGATATTTTTTTCCAATGATATTAAAAAAACCTTTGACTATAGTTCTTGTCTGTCCTCAACTTACATCTACTGTTCTTTCAGTATGGACTGATTGCAATAGTTCTAATACTTGCTAGAAACCTATAATTCATTATGCAAAAAAAACAAGAAACAAATAAATAATTCGTGCTATATCAGAGCCCCGACACTACCGTGAACACACAACTTCCACCTATTCAAAAAATTTGTCTATGCTGAAACTTTCTTCAATCTATCTACACCCTTACAGTAAGTAGTCATCTTTAAATTGCACAAAATGGAACTTGCAAATAGATCTCCTGCAATTCATTTTGAAATTCACGAACCTTTGGAGAGAAAAAAAAATAAATCCCCGTAGCATAAATTCTCTCACCCGTAGACAAAAGCAACAATTTCACCCTAACGAACATCTCGGAGCGGCCATCTCATATAAGCATAGAAGAGTGGAAAAATCTCCCTTAATATCATGTCGTTCAGGAGTCTCAACACCGATCTTGGGTTCTTTTTCGTAGATACATATTAAAACAACCTCCTTCATTATCAAAATACTAACAAGACATACCATACCTGTTAGGTTTTATTTCTACGACGTATGTGGAATAAATTCCCTGCACGCCAGGTTATTATAATTAATTCGTGTTATTTCATTTTCTCTTGTTCTATTTACCAACGACAAATGCTGAGAACGACTGCTTGATGTTTGCTATTGATCATCTACTTCATTGTTATTATTATATTATATTATTATTATTATTATTATTATTATGTATTATTCATTTAATTTTGTTATTATTATTATTCATTATATTATTATTTTATTATTAGTACTATCGTTATTATTATTAATATATCTAGTGTATTAGTAAGGCGGTTGTTGGTAGTGGAATGTATTATTACTATATAATTATTTATTATTATTATATCTATTATTTATATTCTAATTATTATCATTATTTATTTATTTATTATTTATATTCATTATTCATATTATTATTATTATTATTATTATTTATTTAATAATTAATAATAAAATAATAATAATAATAATAATAATTAGTAGGTTTTATTAGTTAATTATTAATTAGTTTGTAATCTGTAACTAATAAGATAGTCATTAGCAATATTGTTACTTATTATATTATTATTATTATTATTATTCATTATATTATTATTTATATTATTATTATTATTAATTTTATTATTATTATTTATTATATAATATTCCTTATTAATATTATTATTTTTAGCCTTTGATTATTATTAATAGTAGTCGGTAGTAGTGGTATTTGGCGTATTATTTTATTCATTATTATTATTTATATTATAATCATTATTATTATTATATTATTAATTATTATTATTATTATTACATATTATTATTATTATTATTATTACATATTTTTTTATTGATCTATTGATCTTATCTATTATCTATTATTATTCATTATATTATCATTATCTATTATTATTATTCATTCTATTATTATTATTATTATTATTATTATCTAAGTTGTATATTATTTGTAAAGATCTAATATACCTGCATAGAAAAAATGACTCTGATTTGCCGTTTTACTTTGATTGTTATATCGATTCACTTCATTTACTTAAAGGTGAAAATGTTAAAATGAAGAAACCTGAGGAATTGATCATTTTTACGAATGTTAAAATAATAAACTTATTTTCTTTGAAAATGTTAAAAACGAGATGTGTAAAGAAAAATAAACATCTATCAAATAAATGTGCAAATAAAAAGAAACATCTATCAAAGAAAAACAAATTGTTACTTGGAAACATTGTAAATTTTTATAAATTTAAATTGGATAATAGTCAAAACACAAAAGAAATCATACATGAAATATTTTGTGAACAATTTCTCTCTCAGAGTAAAAGGTTGGCAAATGAATTAGCAAAGTATGTTATGCTTAATAAACCGATTGACATACTTTCTATGGTAAAAAATGAGTCGTTTAGTTTGATCAAAACATTTTATAAAATGCTTTTGAAACACGTGATCGATGAGGAGAATAATCAGTTTAAAGAGTCTTTCCTGACTCTAAATAAAATTGATAAACTTAAATCCGGTGAAGATTCTTTACAGCGCAATAAGTTTAGTGAAATGGAAAACTTTGAAAAATTTCGAGAAGATTTTAATGATTCTTTGGTTGAATTTTGCCAAATGTATAGAAACAAAACAGCAGAAGAACTTTCAGAAATTTTTAGATTTGACACTTCACAAAAAGGTAATAAAGAAGCACAAGAACTGAAGAAAAATTTAGCAACTCTCCCATTCAATAAATCCAGTAAGACTAGCAAAGAAATCACAATATTTTTAAGAAATAGAAAGAACATATTAAGAGAAATGTCTGAGGAGGAAATTCTCCAAAATATTGCTAAGTGGCTTGTGTTGACTGTTATATTTGAAAAATCATTCGATATATGTTCAATATTATCTGGTCAAAAGTTACACGCAAAATTTAGAAAAATTATGAAAGAGGGTGTGTTTGATTATAATTCCATTAATTCCATGAAACTAAAAGAAACTTTCTTGAACCATAATTTAAATGATGATAAATTAATTACATACGTTCGTAATTGTTTTTTTAATCACTTAAAAAAGTTATATAATCTATGTAAAAACAAAGATATCAAAGAACTTGAAGCACTCGTTAAGTCATTTAGTCCTCCACCTGTTGATTATTACGTATTAGTGTTTGTACATGAAGTCTTAAAAAACTTTACAAACGAAAAAGAATTTATCGATTTCTTGATGAGTAAGGAAATACGATTAAAAAATTTCACTGACGAAACAGAAACCTTTTCGTGCCTTTTTCCATCAAATAATGTTAATAGCGTAACTGTTGAAAGAAAAGTTTTAGAATTCCTAAACCTAATTACATTTTCTGTGACTGAAGGTGATAATAGCCTTGCATTAAGAGAGATTGAATCAAGTGTATCTATTAAAGAAGATGTAAAAGAAGATGTAGTATCGATATCTGAAGCTGTTAACGAATTCGTTATGAAATGGCAACACTGGTATTCGACAATTTTTCAAGATATTGAATTTGAAGAAAAATCTAAGTTTTCTACAGATAAATGTTCAAAATGTGAATTAATTTCTCTGCTTTCTTTGCTCACCTCCTTCAATAATGATAGAATAATGAGGTCAATAAGAAATACTAAGAAGGAACATAGAATAATGAGGCCAATAAGAGATATTAAGAGAGAACATGTTTCATTTTACGCACCTAGAACTCTTATTCAGAGTAAAAAAGTAGACGCTAGTGAATTCGTTAAGTTTTCCAAAGGTATAATAATACTAACAATTGATAAGAGTTTTTGTGTTGGTACAGTGCTCCAAAATGAATATTTACTTCACTTAGAGTTTGAAGATTTAAAATCATTTGACGAAAATAATTTTTATTTCTATACTGAGAATAGATTTAATTACCATTTACTTGAAGAATTGTATAATAAAAACCAAAAAATAATTGGAAATAAACATATTCATTGGATTACATATCTTGGAAGTGATTTTAGATGTGAATTATCTTATAAACGTTTTCTCGAGTTTAAAAAACAAAATAATCCTGAAAATAAATTCTTCATCAATTATCCAAAAGATTTGAAACGTTTCACGGAGGTTGAAATTATTGAAAACGAATTTTTTTTTATAATTTCTGGTGAATCGGGAAGTGGAAAAACAGTTCTTTTTGATCATGTTTTAAATTTACTTAAAAAATTAAACAAATATCAATCATGCTTGTTTATAAAGATTTCTCTTGGTGAGTGTCAAAAATATCTGAGTAGTAGTACTTCAAGATTGAAAAAGAAAAAAGAAGTTGTTAAATTTCTGTCTGAATGCGATAGCTGCACAGATAAAGTTTCGAGAGATTATTTAGATTACTTTCTTAATGAATCACGTCTGATTATATTTTTGGATGATTTCGAAGAATTGCTTTTAGACAATCGACAAAAAATAAGGAACCTTTTAAAATGTTTAAAATCGTCGAACGTTAAACAGTTATGGATATCAACAATCCCATATTATGCCAAAGAATTGGAAGATACATTGGGCGTGGTTTCCTTTGAAATTGAGGACCTGAGTGAATCTGAACAGATAAACCTTGTAGCTTATATTTGGAGAATTTCTCATGAAGATTCATCATATGTTTATGATTTTGAGTCCAAATCTAAAAAATTGATTCAGAGCTTCAACGATCGTCTTAAAAGCCAAGATTGGAATTTTTTAGGGATTCCTCTCTATACACGCATGATTGCTATTGCCTTTAAAGATGAGGCAATATATGATATACCATTTTCATTTGAAGGAATGAGTCTATTTCGAATATATGAATGTTACCTTAAGAAAAAATTTGATATTTTTCTGACTGAAAAATTCGCTGACGAAGAAACTATTTGTGAACTGATTAATCATTATCAGGAGTTGTTACAAATATTTTCTATTAGGTATGGTAGAGTAATTGGCAGTAAAGATGCCGCAATCCTAACAGGTATAAAACAAGAAAAACATAATTATAGAGATTTACTTTATATAGGACTTGTACGTAAAATTGATAGAGGCTTTCAGTTTCTTCATAAAAGCTTCGCAGAATATTTCCTTGCAACGTATTTGGCTTCTAATACAGAAGCGTATAATGAAAATGCTATTGATCTAGCAACACAATATAATTGTTAACAATAAAAACGACATTATGCTACAGACGTTCGATTCAGTTTTTTGATGATAATTGAAGGAAAATGTCAGAATTCAAAAGTCCTACCAAAACTGATTTTTCTTTGCATCTTGAAGAGGAAAATTGGTATTCAATAATTGGAATATTTTAATAAAATTAATAGATAAACTGAAACAAGAGAAAAAATCGTTTCCATATTGCCACTATTTGCATTTTAATTCTGATCTTCTCAGGAAATGTTTTTTTATGGTTTTATGGAATTTATTAGTACAATTACAATGTTTCACAAGATGTTAGCATTGGTCATATTAACAGAATTATTAGTTAGAAACTGAATTATTAAACGATTTGTAGAAAATTTCTGTATTTTATTTATAGGATATCAATCGTCCCTTTACACTTAACTCAAAAAGAGAATGTTTATAACAGCCTTTTGAGCAAGATCGATGGCATGAGATTCTCAGAATTTGTGGATTTCTTAAGTATGAGAATGAAAAACTTTAATATTTTATGTAAAAACATGCTTGAAAATGGCTTTTCATTTGAAAAGTTGAGCACAGAACTAAAAGTTAAAGGTACAGATTCATTTGGATTTTGTGAAAGTTTGAAATAATTTCATTCAACGGTACACCTTTAAAAAGGTTTTTAAATCTGATCTTCACCTTCCTTGGGATACCATTAATAAGGAACATTTTAAGGACGATTACCATGTTTATGTAGAAGATTTTTTCACAACTTTAAATGAATATAAAAAAATTTGTAAATTTAATGAAAACGAAATTATTTTGGACATAGTTCGAAGCATAATTGATTATATTTGTAACTTAAAAAGATTACTTAATTCACTCGATAAATTTAACAAAAATAAAAACAAAAAGTGGATGATAGAAAGGAGAAAAAGATCAAAGAAAGTAAATGATGATAAAAATAAATCTATTAATAGAAAAAATGATGTAAAACGTTTTAAAAACATCAAGAAATACTTTAAAAATGCACCAAATAACTTGAAATTCACCTCTATAAACTAATAAAGAAAAAAAAAAAAAGGGTATGAAAAATTTAACGATGAATATAAAAGAAGATGAAATTAGCGACCTGACCGTAAATTTAAGAGAATTTGAAGAATTTGCAACTTCTAATCAGGAAAACGAATCAAATGATGAAGAAAGTGATCGCGGGGAAGAACAGAAAGAGATCCAGCTTTAGTTGGCAATTGTAGGATAAAAAATGTATTTCTATCTTGACAATATATATATATATATATATATATATATATATATATATATATATATATATATATATATATATATATATATATATATATATATATATATATATATATATATATATATATATATATATATATATATATAGCATTATATATATTATATATTATATATATATATAATATTTTTTTCTTTCTTCTTTCTTCACCTTCCCTCTTGCCCCAAGATTGGGGGTAAGGTGCTGTACAAGCATCGGAAAGAAAAACAGTAGGAGAACATGACAAACGTCGAAAAGAAGCCCAGCCTTACCGCCCCCCTCTGTAACATTAATTAGTATTGAGAGCTCGTCACAGACAGAAAATCCACCCTAGAGCATCATGGGAACGCACGGACCCTCACTATGGGTAAATCGGTCAAATGTAAGGGTTCATCCCCTGGCCCAGGTGGGCATCAACCATATACCCCCCTAACAAAACCCCGCCATTCTCCTATCATGCACCTTTATTCTCGCCTCTGCCAAACTCCCATTTCTCTCCTTCAGACATCTCGTTCACCGACTCAATCCATTTCCTCTTCGGTCTCCCAGCCGGTCGGTTCCCAACACGCTCACCACTATACATCCCGCTTTAACACCTACTATCCATTCATCCTTTCCAACATGACCAACAAATCTCAACATACTTGGCATTTAATTCTCATCATTTACCCTTTCTTCACACCACACACTCTCTAATACGTTTCATTCCTCTCTTTATTAATTCTTTTCTTCTCACACCTAGCACACCCTAAGATTGTCCAATCTGAACACATTGGAACTTAGATCTATACTTCTTTTCCAGACCATAGTCTCATACCTGACTCATAATTATTAAAAAACATACCTCATGTAAGACCCTACACATTTCTCAAGACTTAGTACCTTTGCATTCACCAACGATTTAATTGCACGAGCCACCTTCCTGCGCATTCACAACTTTCCTACTACACTCTGCATCGTCCGTTCCTTCTCATCCAACATATACCCTAAATATTTAAACTCAGAACACTTGTTCTAGCTGCTCACCAATCTAACATAACTTCACATGAGGACTGTCCTCACTCACACCATAACCTTACTCTTTTCCACGTTTACTTTCAAGCCTCCTTTTACACACTCTGCAAAATCTCTCTACCAATCCTCTCAAACTCTCTTTCAGATTCGCCACACACAAAACCAAATTCTCCGCATATAATAGGTAGGGCACCTCCACTCATCTCCATTTCTCCTCCATTCTAACACCATTTCCTGCCATCCCCACCTCAAATTCTTTTATAACCCATCCATATTACAAATTGAATCAACCAGGAGACATAACAGAACCCTGTCTTACTCCGCTATTAATCCTAAACCAATCACGATTGACACCATTTATTCTTACACACGTGTTCGCTAGATTCTACTTCACTATCGTCATACATCTTTTGATTCCCATTCAGAAGCCCTACCACCAACACAGTATATTACTAACACCTGCCATAGAGCTTCTCTATTAATTCCATCATACGCCTGTTGCAAATCCCATAAAACCTAAATACAATTTATTCTTCTTCTCCCTCATTTTCTCATGCATTTGTTCAATGTAAGATTTGATCCACACATGCCCTCTACCACTCTAAACGCAACCTGTTCTTCACCAATCAGTCCTTCAGTCACTCGCGCATCTTTCGACCAAAATACCAGCAATATATCTTCCCTCAACACTAAGTAAACTTATTCCCCTATAATTTCTACAGTTTTTCCCCTTTTCTCCCCTTACCCTTATATAGGGTACTATTACCGCTCTTCCTCCAATCGCCTTGGAAACTATACCCTTTAATAACACTTATGCCCCCAACTTCGTATGCTTGGGCACTCACCATTCTCGCCTCCGTTTTATCATTTTCACCACTGATCTGATCTATACCTGCAGATTTCCAATACCTTTCTTCAACTTTTTCACTCTAACCCATTACCTCCTCCTTACTAATAACCTCATCCCAAAATACCTATTCTTCTTTGACCATCAAACCCACACAATTCACTATCACCTCTTCATTACTGTTAATATTATCCAGATTCTCGAAGTGTTCTTTCCACACTCCCCTCACATCCATTTCATCAGTTACAAAGGCACCATCCCTTTCATTATTCTAAGCAGATTCCCCTTATTCTCATTCTTAACCTTTCGCGCTTCCTTCTAGAAAGAGCTTCCTATTCCCTTGTTAAGTCCCCATTCATCCTCCTCCAAAACTGTTCATTTCCTCTTGTTTTCTCCTACGTATACACCTTTTAGTATTGCTTTTTTCCCTCCTTATAAATTCCAAGCATCTTTCTTTTGAGTCTTCATCATTTTGCTTTTAGTACATTCAACCACCTTCTTTTTACCTTTAACCGCTTCAATCACCTCTTCATTCACCATTCACTGTTAACAATTCTTAACTTCCTACTTTAGCACATCCACATACTTCCCTTTGCACTACTAACAGTTGCTTCCTTCATTTGCCCCCAGATTTGTACAGTATCAACTTGTTCACATTCAACCGTTTTACTAGCGAGCGCTCTTACATACTTTATCCTTATTATCTTGCTCACTTAAACTTCTCATCTCTTTAATTTAACCTACTTCCTTTCGTATCACCTTCCTCTCCATCCAGCCCCCACTAATAATTTTACATAGAACAAACATATGAAATCCGATAATAGCATTCTAAACCCCTAAACTGATTTAACATCAACCATAATTCAACATCTCCTTCTTCCCACACTAAATCAATCATACTTTTCATTCGATACCATCTCTACCTACACACCAACTCTAGTATACTTAATGGATACTCCTTGTGTTTAAAGAAAAGTATTACTTACACACCATACCTCTAATCTTCACAGAAATCAATCACTTCCTACCATTCTCATTTTCTCCCACCACCCCAAAGGCACCGTTTAACCATCTCCTTTTTTGATCACCTATCCAAATATTCAGTCCCCAAAAACTATCAATCTGAAGCTCCTACTCACCCCATCCAGAACATCATTTAAATTTATCCCAAAAAAATCGTACTTCTCTTCTTCTCTCTCTCTCTTCTCTTCTCCTCTCTCCCTCTCTCTCTTCTCTCTCTCTTCTCTCTCTTCTATATATATATATATATTATATATATTATATATATAGATATATATATATTATATATATTATATATATATATATATATATATATATATATATATATATATATATATATATATTATATATATATATATATATATATATATATATATATAAGTAGTGATCCGACAGTTTGACCACTGCCACCCTTTTCGATATGAAGGAATAGAGATAGAGGTCTGAAACTTGGAATATAATCTATATATGGGCTAAGCTCGAATCCGTGTAATTTTCAAGTCTGTAGGATGTATATAGAGGGGGGGTCACCCCCGAGGGTGGACACCGATATTGCGCTTACGCCCTTGTGGCGTGATCAGCGTGAGTGTAGGTTAGGCCCTAACGAGCGTTTGGGCGACGAGCACCTGGATGGTCAAACAGACCCGAAGGTCTGTTTGACCGACAGACACAGACCGAGCGCGCGTGCGCATACACATACACATTATTATTATTATTATTACATCGAAGATTCGATTTCCGAAGGAAATCGAATCTGAGTCGAAAAACGATCCCTGTAAGGGATCGTTTTTTTACGCACTCCGACTTTGCTTTCCGCCGTGGCCGCGTCTTCGCATCCGGTTTTGCCTCCGACTCCGATTGCCAGCCCGCCTCCGTCTCCGAACTTATCGTATCGTGCTAAAATTTGGAGGATGGTTAGATGGGGAGGTTACCTCGGTGTATACGAAGTTACGTCCCCGTGGGTCCCCCCGAAGGGGGGACCCACCCCCCTTCAAACATTAAATATTGATGTAGAAAGCTGAAATTTGATATGAGGATTCAGAGTGTATTTTCTAGAAAGAGTTAGTATTGGAATTCAAGGAGTTGGCTCCGGCACCGGTGCTGGAGCCATTGCGGTGCCAAGTTAATAAACATTCGTATAACAACAATATTGGTGTCTTTATATATGTTATTGGATCTGTAGATTTCGAAAATAATGATTTCAGAACCATCAAGAAAAAAAATAAATCAATAAATAAATAAATAAATAAATAAATAAAATTTCTTATTCTATTTTGTTTATAACTTACAAATTTACGTTTTTACATAGTCTAAAGAGCAGTAAATCAGTAATAAGCCACCTCGCAACTACCTCACTGCAGTTGTGATCTATTGATCTATTGATTCATATTGATCTATTGATTAAGGTCAAATTTTTTTACAAAATTATCATGTTTTTACATACCACAAAGCAGTAAATCAGTAAATCAAGCACCCAACCTACCCTCCTGTCCCTTCTGTGATCTAATTGATCTATTGATTACTAATTGATCAATTGATCTATTGATTAAGGTCAAATTTTTACTAACATTGTCATGTTTTTTTCATAGTCTCAAGCAGTAATCAGTAAATTCAAGCCACCAACTACGCCTCCTGACGAGTTCTTGTGATCTATTGATTCTATTGATCTATTGATCTAATTGATCTATTGTCTATTGATTAAGGTCAAATTTTTTACTAAAAATTACCATGTTTTTTTCCAATAGTCTAAAGCAACTAAATCATAATCAAGCCACCCAACCTACCCTCCTGACCAGTTGTGATCTATTGATCTATTGATCTATTGATCTATTGATCTATTGATTAAGGTCAAATTTTTTACTAAAATTGTCATGTTTTTACATAGTCTAAAGCAGTAAATCAGTAAATCAAGCCATCCAACCTACCCTCCTGACCATCTGTGATCTATTGGTCTATTGATCTATCTGATTAACGCGCTCAATTTTTACAAATTACCAATGTTTTAAATACCGCTAACGCAGTAAATCAACTAATCAACCACTATCCACCTCATCCTCCTGTTCCAGTTGGTGATCTATTGATCTAATTGATCTATTGATTTAGTCAAATTTTTACTAAAAATTGCCATCAAAAACATAACCTAAATCAGTAAATCACTAATCAAACCACTATCCAACCTCCCTCCTGACCATCTGTGATCTATTGATCTATTGATCTATTGATTCAAGTCACATTTCGAGTGTCATTTTGGATAAACATAACATAAAATCAAGTTCTTTATACAAAGATCAAACAATATATGCTGACGTAACAAAGTTTTCACATCAATAAAGCTAACATAGCGTAACATGAACTATGAAAATAATGTACAAAGACAAACCTATCACACCTTAAACACGAATAAACTGTTAACATTAACAAAGTTCCACACTTAACATCAGTAAAGTAACTAACATAACAACCAAAAACGTAACTTATTCACACTTTGGTGCAAACATATCTCTAACATAAACCGATGTTAATTTACACTAACAAGGTAATAATTAACTAAAATTTACCATAACCTTACCTAACGTGGTTAATTACAATACTGATCAACGAATATACTCTAACATAATAAGGTTTTCCCCTCAATAAAGCTAACATGATGTAACATGACCTAAGCCAAATAAATGTACAAAGACAAACGGCTAATCACACCTTAATCACGAATAAACTGTTAACATTAACAAAAATCCACACTTAACACCCCGTAAAGTAACTTAACATGGTATGCAAAACGTAACCTAATCTTACTTTTTTCAAGCATATCTCCTAACAATAACGAGTTAATTTTACACTAACACACCTAAAATATTTAGCAAAATGTATCATAACCTTGTCCGATTATCAAATACTGATCAACAAATATATGCTAAACATAAAATGTTTTCAAACATTAATTAAAGCTAAACATAGCAATCATATGAACTAGGAAAAATAATGTACAACGACAAACCTAACACAACTTACACACAAATAAACTGTTAACATTAACAAAGTTCCAGACTTAACAGCGCGGTAAAGTAACTAACTTTACATACAAAAACGTTAAACCTATTTTATACTTTTTTCAAACATATCTCTAACATATTAACGTTACATCTTACATTGACACAGTAACATTTATCAAAAATGTGTCCATAACCAATACTAACCCTCATAATAACCTAACGAGTACAGACGAACCACATAAAGTAAAGTTTTTAGGCCTTATCTCTTTTTAGACTCCGCCTCCCTTTCAGAAAATACCAACTCTAAACATTAAAAATGATTTTATGCTTTAACCATTTGCATAAAGTGATGCAATACTTATTATATTTGACCCTCTGGCAGAATATACTAGCAATGTAGCAGTCGCCATTCGGTTTACGATTTAATATAAATGACACTTCGTTGGGAATAACGAAACTCCTCGTGAAGATATCAACAAAAGCGTAGAGATGCGGGGAGATGTCTTCGTATCAACACTGAGAAAAACTATCCTACTGAAGAAAATAGTTTATAAACAATCCCTTAAAATGTAAAATGAGATTCTTTCTTTCAACCATTCAGAAGAAGTAAACAAGAATACGACTACGAATGAGCTATCAGTTCAAAAGGGTATATATTCTCTTTCGACAACAACAACAACAACAATAAACAATAGTACAAAGATAGTTCTTTAGATAACTAACAACGAATATATGCTACGTAACAAAGTTTTTTTTCATTTTAATAAAGCTAACATAGCATTACCGAGAACCTAAGAAATAAATGCACAACGACGAAATCTAACACCACTTAAGCAACGCATCAACTGTTAACATTAACCAAGTTCCATACTTAACAACAGTAAAAGTAACGGACATTGCATACAAAACGTAACCTATTCATACTTTTACCAACCATATCTCTAACATATTACACGTTTAATTTACATTGACACAGTCATATTTACAAGAATTTATTATAACCTTGTTTAATTATCATACAGAGCAGCGAAAGTATCCTAACGTAACAAAGTTTCCACATTTAAAAATAAAGCTAACATAACATAAACCGAACTAAGAATATGATGTCACGACAAACCTAACACCCCTTACGTGCGAATAAACCACTAACATTAACTTTGTGCACATAACAGGCAATAAGTACCTAACACATCGTGCAAACGTAAAACCTAGTCACACTTTTTCAAGCATATCTCTAACATATCAATGCTAATTTTACATTAACATCGTATATTTAACAAAAGTTTAGCATAACCTGTTTTCTATGATCATACTGACCAAAGAATTATAATGCTGAAGTAACAGTTGTTTTACATCAAACTTCGTAACATTTTAACAAAAAATTCCATCATACCTCGTCCTAAATATATTCCCCAACGAATACTTGCGCACATAACAAAGTTTTAACCGAACATCAAAAAAATAACAAAAATTTTATCCTAACATAACATAAAAATTAAGTTCTTTGGTAAAAAATCACAGTAAAACGTAATACTTTACTGATTTTAAAGCAGTAAATCAGTAAATCGTAAATCAAACCCCTCCATCTGTGCAGTCCCCGTCCCCCCCCCACCTGTGATCTATTGACCTATTGATTCAAGTCAATATTTCAAGTATCATTTTGGACAAACATAGCATAAAAAATATGTTCTTTATATACTATCTCGAATATATGCTAACTCAACAAAGTTTTAGCACCAATAAAGCTAACAAATCATAACCCCACTAAGAATATAATTACAAATGCAAACCTAACATACCTCGCGTATGAAATTAATCAGCTCTAACATCCTGAAAAATTCCTACTGATCAAGGTAAAGTAGCAGGTCACACAATACTCGATATGTTCCCACTTTTTTCGCATATCAGCAATAGGTAAAGCCGTATTATTAACAAAATCCCTTAACAAAGTGAACACATTCTATCAAAGATGCCACCATCTTGAACTATGAATTTTGACACTATCTTCATCAAAGTTTCACTCGTTTCGAGTATAACATCAATTTGAACTATGAATAACGTAGACATTAGCAAAAGACTAGGGCAAACCTAAACATTATTCAACAAAAACTTAACCTAGGCTACGTTTCTAACACATCATTGTCAGTTAACCACAGTAATATCTTACAAAACTCAATCATTTCTCTAACAATCATTGTTATTCCACATTGTCTAGTAATATTTACCCATAACGTTTCTAATCACGAATAAACCGGTTTTCATTAACCAAGAGTATCTAAAGCACACATACCCTTCCGAGAGAAAACCCAGGGGGATGCGCCCCTTGAAAGGGTGTGGAATCCTGCGAGGGGGGGTCACCCTGAAGGGGTGTAAGGCGGGCTTTACCCTCCGAAGGAGGGGTAAGCCTCAGCCCTTCGGGCTGCGGCCCAAAGCCCGCTTACCCCTTCAGGGTGACCCCCCCCCCTCGCAGGATTCAGCACCTTTCAAGGGCGCATCCCTGGGTTTTCTCTCGAAGGTAATTGTGTTGCTTTAGATATCTTGTTAATGAAAACGGTTTATTCGTGAGTTAGAGTTACGTTTGTTAAATATTACTATGACAATGTGGAATAACACTGATTTTGTTAGAGAAATGATGAGTTTTTGTAAGATATTACTGTGTTAACTGACGGTGATGTGTTAGAAACGTGAGCCTAGGTTAAGTTTTTGTTGAACAATGGTTAGGGTTTGCCCTAGACTTTTGCTAACGTCTACGTTTATTCATAGGTCAAAATGATGTTATACTCGAAACGATGACACTTTGATGAAGATAGTGTCAATTCATAGTTCAAGATGTGGGTCTTTGTTAGATTGGTCACTTTTGTTAAGGGATTTTGTTAGATAATACGGCTTTTACCTGTTGCTAATATGCTCGAAAAGTGGAACCATATCGAGTATTGTATGACCTGTTAGCTACTTACCTTTGATAAGTAGGGAATATTTTTCAGGATGTTAGCTGATTATTCATACGCGAGGTATGTTAGGTTTGCATTTGTACATTATATTCCTAGTCGCGGTTATGATTTGTTAGCTTTATTGATGCTAAAACTTTGTTGGTTAAGCATATATTCGTAGGTTAGTATATAAGAACATATTTTTATGTTATGTTTGTCCAAAATAATACTTGAAATATGACTTGACTCAATAGATCAATAGATTCAACAGGTTGGGTGGGACGGTAGGGGACTGCACGGATGGAGGGGTTTGATTTACTGATTTACTGATTTACTGCTTTAAAATCAGTAAATTATTACGTTTTACTGTGATATTTTACTCAAAGAACTTATTTTTATGTTATGTTAGGATAAAATTTTGTTATTTTTTGTTATGTTTGGTTAAAACTTTGTTATGTTTGCAATTATTCGCGGGGGATGATATTTTAGACGAGGTTATGATGATATTTTGTTAAATGTTACGAAGTTGATGTTAAAACATCTGTTACGTCAGCATTATATTTTTTGTCAGTATGATGATTAGACAGGTTTTTGCTAAACTTTTGTTA
>JABUQX010067341.1:0-20000 GCA_015478945.1 Trachelipus rathkii
ATTGTATGTCCGAATATAGTGATAGTCTAAATAGTGATATTATAATAAAGATGAATATGAGTAACAGATGAATCGTAGTCTGGAAAAAAATAAATTTATGCCAAGTGCTGAATTTGGTGTAATAACACTTTATGTACTGCTGAGCAAATAGATAAAAATTGTAAAATATAATTAACATTTATGTATGATATAGTTTTGATTGACGGTGGTTTATTTCTAACTAAATTGTGTAAGAGTCTTATGTCACGCATCAAGATTGCTCACATTAGGCATTTAAGTGCTTGTTGGATGATAGTGAAAAGAAATAATCTATATAAATATTTAAATTAAATAGTTGAAAAGTAAGACATTAATTCAAACTATATATTACTGATAGTAGTAATTTTATGAGATACGTGTAAATATTTAGGAACTAATATAAATATAAGATATAATAGTATTTGCTGGCGTTTACGTATCAGTGTGAGCATCCATGTGCAGCAGTGAGGTTTTAGTTGAGCTGTTTGCGGATATAAAAATAAGATAGGTATATAAAGAGTATAAGCAAACGCAAAGGTATTCATCTGAATATATCTAAATTACAACTAACAGCTATTATTAAATAAACATCTGATATTAGGACAAACAAAATGAATGAAACATTGGATTGTGTTACATACTTAAATGATGCAAACAAATCAGAGGTAAAGTTAGATAACACAAAGAAAAAAAAAAAGAAAATAATCACAATCGTTAGTAATAAAAAAAAAAAATAAAACCCCCAAAAAACCTTTAAGTATAAAAGGTAATTGAAAATGTATTTTATATTATAAAAAATTACAGTAAAATAATAAATTTTTCTTATATTAAATATACAATTTGAATTTCTTATAACACATAGTATTCATTCTCATATTTTGATCGTGCTCATATTTGACGTATAAACTACTACAATATTTTACAAATACTTTTGGCAATCCTCGGTGAAATCAGGTTAATATATTACCGAAATACAATTCGAATCCTTACCGGATCAGTACAGGGAATTTATTTCCTCAAAATTTCAAAAAGTCTTCATGAAACAAATATATCGCACTTCTCCTCTTATCCAACAAGCAATGGGTGTGTTGAGATTTTTAACGAGTCTTTCCGATCAGCGAAATATTTAGTTCTTGAGAGTTATTAGCTGGATGAAGAAAATTTTGTTTCCTCATATAATTTATAGCATAACCTCATAAGTGCTCTGATAACAAAGAATTCGCACAGAATTTCATCATTCGAAAACAGTCATCAAAATTCTCTCTTCCTCATATATTTGGATAGTTAATACTCTAAACGTTCAGACACTTACAAAGAGTGAGCGGAATAGCACCAAAAGTGCAAGAAATCGTTCAAAGCATAATGGGGTCGGGGAACTTGATAGAGAGAGGTAATCAAAAGCAACAGCCGCGACGATGCGCGTCCGTGGGCGATCCCCTCAGAGGACTACGAAAGTCCCTGCGTCTTATCTTCGAGGACGGGATAAGTGGACAAAATTTATAACCTATTGATTGTATATTATGAAATGAATAGAAGAAATCGCAGGATACGATTTTCAAACTGGAAGATGAAAAAAGAATATATTGAAATAAAGAGGAAATATGAATTAGATTCGATATAAGTACACAGCTATAATCCTCAAGATTTACACATAGACTGTATTATTGATAATCATATTTGAAACAAGAAAATGAATTTGAAGGTTTAATACAGTAAACTGGCAGCCACTCTCCTGTCATAGGGTGAGAAGCCTATCCGAGCCGACGCCAAAAAGTTAACCATTTCTAACATCAACATAGAAGATTATCATTACATGCTTAGGGGTTCGCAAAAAACTACAACTCAAAGGTGGAATTCTCCTATATGGTACAGCTTCAGGGAACCTGGAACTATGGTGGGTTTAACCAAAGTTTTTGAACGGCAGTTAATGGAAATAGCGGGTTGCTGAACTTACAAGTATATGAGAGTAGTTTGCAACAAAAAAAAGGGATTTGTACAGGTACTCATGCGAGCATCATGTAACGAGTGACATCGATGTATTCCACTCAACAGTTGCATCGATGGGATTACCTGAAACTATTGACCCTCAATTGCGACACAACGATAAACACGTAGGGGGAAAAATGAATGTTGTAGGAACTGGAAATCTGTCGTAGATAAACACTAGTCACTTATCCCTCACGCATTGGGATATCTCTTCAATGTTCTCACAAAACTACCTGAATATACCTGAGGACGTATCGGAATCAGAACCCTGTGTGTCAGAACTCCGACAACTGGGGGAACAGTCAAACAAGACGACAGATTATCTTCGGGGACGTTGCGTCGCCTGCTCCGCATGGAGAATTGAGGGCTGTATTGATTAATTTTGGAAATCACGGCAGGGGGGATTTGTTGCGTTCTGGATGGATATGTAGGCGTATGAGATAAATGAAGAGATATTGTTGTTGGAGTGTGGGAAAAGAGGATGAACTCTTATGCAAATCTCGAAATGCTTCAGGATATCCCGAAACATTTTAAAAAGTAACGGAATGACTAAACTTTTATGGACTTTGTGCTGTTGAATAAGTGATAACCTGAGTAAAACGGAATACAATTGCGTTGTGATATTGTTGGTGTCTTTTGTCTTAACCGAGAGAGTCCGTGTTAGCTAGATGAATTCTAATAGGTCACGAGTTTCTTTATAATAACCACACGGTCATTCGAAATATTCGGATTCATTTTCCTTTTGTGGAATACGTAAGTGACTAGCTATGGCGGGTGTAAATCTATTCAAAAATTTATATATTCTATAAAGCAATGATTATTAGACAATTATATTTAATACTTTGCTAAGTAGTTACAAAGTCTCCTGGGGACTAATAAAAAAAAAGACAAATAAAAATATAATATGAACTAACTAACCAACAAGATTTTCTAGTTTTCTCTACTTCCGTAGATTAATATCACTAAGTTGAAAGTAGCACTTCTAATGTCGAATTAGTGACTAAGTTAATATTTGAATAAATATCGTTGCCTTTTTTCTCATTAATTTTAATTAATAGTTTTCAAAGCAACTTCTTTTAAAATAGTTTCTTAAAGGCAAAATTAAATTCAGAAGTATGCTAACAGGATATAAAAAATCAATTTTACTGTGAATGAGTTATAGTTGCAATTCTCTTATTCATATCAATAGATAATATTTGTTGTATATTTAATACACAAGGCGTCCAAATAATTTAATAAATCTGGTTCTCGTCACTATTACAGAAATGTCAGACTGAGTGAGGAGTAGGGACCTAGTGAACTAGGATTTTTTCATATCACGGAAGTATATTTGCGAGATATCTTCCAGTTATAATTGATTGTCAACGAACAATCTGGTCAACGTATTCAAGCGAATGAATACAAAAATCTCTTACATCCTTATATGGGCTTTTACCTCAATGGCTTGGAAAGCGGAAAAACAATCACACATTTCAAGGAACTTACGTTAAGATACCATATAGTAGGAGTTTCAACTATAAGATGTTACGTCATTGTATTTTATGCGTATAGCAGCCACTGTAAAATAAATTGAGAACTGTTTCTATTCGATTTGATCCCGCGGAAGTTATAGAAAAATATTCCTCCAACACACCTTCATATATTAAGTTAATAACAGGAATATAAATCCAGGAAACTACAAGAATAAAGAAACGTCACTAAAAGAGACAAAATAGTTATTCTTAACATTTTAATTTTGCACCTTATCCTTCGTTCACACAATTTAAATTTAACGCGCATGCCGTGATAACATACTGCTGTAAGTCCTAATAATACTGATACTTGATGAAGAAATAATAAGATTAATTGATAATGTGTTTATCTCAGTAAGATTCTTAAGTAAGCTATGTTATGAACAGATATATAGAGAACCACAAAATATGCTTACGTTGCTCTTATTAATTATATACGAGCAGATGCTTCCCTAAAATTGAACAAGGTGTAACATATAAATATAATAAGATAAAGTAGAATGGTGGAAGGCTAATTAAGTGGTCTCATGTGTCCGTTTTAATGACCGTTCCTTGTTATCCCCAATTAAAATATAGAACTGGTTGAGGGGCGGAGTGACCGACATAATCCAGGAAGAACACGAGAAGCTATGGTTCAGGAGACGGGGTGTAGGGACGGTAGGACTGTGTGCGGGAGTCAAACCGCACGACGTAACTCCTGCCAAAAAATAAGGCGCAAACGCGGATAGAGTTTTGATTCATTATTTTCTATATTTGATTATTTACGTTTGACTATAATTCTAATTATTAAATTTTTTAGTTCATTGTTGTGTTGGGCCAGAGCGATTATAGCGCGCAAAGTGTGTTCTGATGGGCCACACATAAGTGTAATGATTTTGCTAGTCGCATCCGCTATTTCGCCATTCGTCCTAACTCTCCTTTGTAAGTTGAGAAACTTAAATAAAACTTATTCTCTGGTCGTTAAAGACAGAGATGGTGAAAAAAGGTGCGAATAGACATTTACAAAAATTATCTCTATAAATAAGGATATCGATCATAGATATGTTCGGAAAAATTATATTAGCAGACTTTGGTGAATAAGGAATCATAGTATGTGTTACTGTATAAACTAAAATATTCTTTTATGTGGTTAAAAATTAATTTATCAAATAGTTACTCGAGCATTTCAATGTTAACACGAAAGAAAACAATTAGCAGAATCTCAACAGGATTCACGAGATTTTATTAAGACAAAATATCGAAATATGTCATAAAAATTTATATAATAATTTATAAATGAATACAAATGAACTAAAAACTTTATATCAAGTTATTTTACTTTAAAGTCGCAACACACCTCACGAGCATAACCCGATTTAGGGAGGGGGAACTTCTACGACAGGTAATCTACCTAGGACCGGAGAGGGATTCTAGGACAACTCAGGCCTCTAACTCTGTAGACCTAATACGTACTTATACGTTAAGCAGAAGATCGAGCAATTGTTAATTTGGATGGTATGCTATTTAACCCTAGTAGAGTCATAAATATATGCTAGCACAATTAGAATAATCTAGTCTGGTATTTATAATTTAAGTTTAGTAAAATATTGTTTCAGAGATATCTTTTCAAATTGAATGAACCAAATGCCTTTCAAGTGTGTTAAATTCAACTTTGTTGGTGTATTAAAACTACTAAGATTAGCTTCAGCCAAAAATATCAGAGATTTAATTCTAAAGAATCTAGAATCTAATCACAACCTCTAGATGGGAGCATCATAACCTTAAAAAAGAATACGGAGAACTTACGAAAAAAGGGTAAAATAATAATGGAGAGCAATCAATGAATAAAAAGTATTGAATTTCCTTTATTTTAAATAAATTAAAAAATAAATAAAATAAGCAAATAATTGAAATTATACTAATAATTCAGAAGTTGTAATAATTTAAATACATTATATATATTTAAAACTAAATATTTTCTCTCTATTTTAACGATAAGACAAGTAATCTTAAGTTGTTAAAAGACTTTAATAATAATTTCATATCATTTTAAAAATAGATTATTAAAATGTACCACTTTTATTGTAAATATTCATGCAGCCTCCATTCGCGACTTAAATTGAAAATTACATATATATCCTATAAGAATTTTTTTTTATCTACATATTGAATGAGCATCTGTCCAATTTCGGACTCACCAACTTAATAATTATTATGTTTCAAATTAATATATACGCACGCAAAGTCTGTAACACCTCCGTCCCATCATATCCAACATTAACTGCATCACTTATAAACCCATTTTATCGGGCCTTATCGTCTTAATTTGCCCGTTCTTCTTTTCCCCATCGGATTAGACATAGAATCAGTAATGTCCACTGATTTTGCAGATGAGAAAAATGTGAAGAGCTTGGAGTTGGTCCCGCAATTTGTCGCGCTGGCACAAAGAGTGTTCCGATACTGTGATATTAGATATTTTATTGTAATAGCTAAATTTTCTTGAGTTTATAGCTTTGTGCAAAGACGGAGAAGTAGAGGGATATTAGCATTGGTAAAAACAACTTAAAGGAGAGTAGCCATTTACAGTAAAGCCGTTAGTCCTCTTTGCCCTCAAATATGACAAATCTAAGAAACTTACCAAAACTTGAAGGCATGAAAAAACACCTTACTGAGCTAATAAATTAAATAATTATTAAGAAACAATTAAAGGACTAAAGTCTGGTATAAAAGAAACTTTGTTGATGAAAGGGATTAGTAAAAATTCTAATGAAAAACATCAATTTTTTTTATACGTTTGAAGTTTATCTAAAATAAAGGTAATAATTTTTTTTTAGCTAACTTCTCTTTACTATTTAGTGTAATTCTATTCCTTTATTACTTCTATCATTTCATCTTCTTATTTTTTATACTTAGATATTACTACTTCTCATTCCATAATTTTACTTTTTCATTCTTTACTATTTCAATTTAATTGAAATACTTTACTTTACTTTCGCTTATTTTGTTTCAACTTATATGTCTAATTCTTATCTTACTTACTTAGCTATTCGTTCACTCGATATTAGAGTTTTTATTTCCTTATCCTTATTTCAATCTTTTTTTCTTACGCCTTTCTATTCATATCAAGATGCTAGTCTTTAGACTATTATTAATCAAATAACTTTTACTATTCTTCATTACATTAAGTGAATTTTACTTGCTGTATTTTACTCAAGAAAGTGAAACCTCTCGATAAATGTATAGCGTGAGGGCTTTTAAAGATCCGCTCTAAATAAGTGGCGTTAGACGACGACGCTCTAATGCCCTCTCCTAACAGCAATTGATAGGTATTGATGTATACATTAGTAATGGACATTAAGTAATTATATAAATTAACTGAATATAGATTTCTATTATAAGTATATATATATATTACAATAAACCTTATATATTTATTGTCTATACTAATATATATATTTATATAACAGATATAGTAATAATATATATACATAATAGTATATAGATATATTATATATAATAAGTATAATATGAATACTTATTCTCTTGTATCTTCAAATTTTAATATAATTATAAATAATACTTAACCACCACACTGGTAGTTAAGGCAAACCGTATGTATTATATAGCTGGCTAAGGGTATTTTGAAGTATTTTTGATTCTATTGTACTTCATTTTCGAATCATCTCTTATTACACACCTTGGCTGAAGAGGGGGACAGCTTGCTCGGCTCTGAACAGGCGGGGTTTTAAAGAACGCGCTCGTGTAAGAAGACTGGAGGCTAAAACGGTAGGGAGAGAAATTATTTTTTATAGTTGGCATTTTATCACAAATTTTGATTATATAATTGCGAGCCAATCATTTACGCTCGTGAGATAGCAATTGGTGTAAAATACTCAAAAGTAAGAAGTTAATATCCAATTAGAGAAACCAAAAAGAGGAGGCTTTGGAAAAGCAAAATAAAATTCAGGATATTCTGCCGAAATATACATGTATTATAGAATACGGAAACTCAAGGACCTTTTTAATCAGAACAGGAGCAAAAACAGTTTCTGAGTGGAGCAGAATAAAATATTTTTTTACTACTCGTGATAATCACGGATTTAATATCAAGTTGCGTAAATAATAGCACTAAACATTATAAAAAGATCTGAATAAAAAAAGGTTTAACTTTCATGTAGTGTGAGTGTGAGTGTGGTGATTGGTGTGTGTGATCGTGATGTGCGATTTGTAAGTGATTGAGTGTGGTCTAGAGATGAAGTTGGGTGTATTATGAAGTCGTGATGGTTGCCTGTGTTGATCCGCAGAGTAGAGCACCCGACGAGTAAGGGCTGAAGATGTGAAGGGGCGTACGAGTGTAAGAGACGAAGTAGAGAGTAGTAGAGAGTATGACACGGAGCCACGAAATATCGAACCTCTAATACTTCCGATGGCGGCATTTGATCAGAATGAGTGATAACTGGAGAGTATCTTTTGCCACTCGGGAATCTCTCTTCGGGTTTTCTATGCGAGGTTAGACAAATTGTTTTGTAGACTAACGTTCAACTAAATAGGGTTCTTTTGCAAACAAAAGGACCGTTCAGCTTATTTTCTTCTAGCATAAGATAACAAATCACACTAACACGTTGAAAAGTGGTGATGGAGATCAGGATAGCTCAATGTTATATACCCTATACTATGAAATTAATTATTTAGTAGGCTCTTCGAAAAACGACTTACGTACTAATAAATCCAACAAAAATCTACCAATCTAATATATTTTATACTATAATAAAATCATAGAAGATATCTTCAAATTATTTTAAAATTTCATGATCGCGGAGCCTCTCTCGCAAAGAAATGGCTTCACTATATATAACTATTGACAGCTGATTTACATACAATTCCCTACATGTTTATTTTAGTACAGGTAATCCGTTAGTAGTTAGTATATGACTTCTGTCGCAGATGTATCTTGATTATGTTGGCGGTAGTTGTATTAATATATATGTGAGATCTAATTAACATATGAAAACAATAAAAATTAATGACATTTAATACTGTCAATGTAAATGTGAGTTAATTCCGCCAAAGGCATATACTATATTAAGGGCTGTACTTCACTATGGGCTGATGAGAGGAAGTAGCTACCCAATATATGAAACATTCTGCTTTATTATTCATACTCCCCTCCGGCATACTATATCTCCAGAAACAATTTCTTTAATGCGTAGGATCTTTTTCCTTTGCCCCCAGAAATTTGGATTTTACCACACTGTCCAATTGATTTTAATTATGAAAAACAAAAATTTACAAGTTGATTACTGTTAACTGTGTGGGAGCGAGGGATTTGAAGACTTCTTGGGATCCAACTTAGATTACCAAAATTAGCATAACCTTCATTACGACCTGCACAGAGTGAGAAGGTCTAGGATAAATTTCACCCACTCTTCCAACATCTGAGAAAAATTATATATATAATATATATATAGAGTCACTATTACTAATACATAGTAACTAAATGAAGAGATAAGATCCCTTGGGTAGAGTTATATAATTTATTATTCGGCATTAAGGACAAATAAAGTACCTCACAGTACTTAATGTTTATAATAGTTTACTCTATAACAATATATATATCGTACATAACGCGTTACCGACTATTACTACTATTCACAATACGGGATTTACAAACATGTTAAGTGGTAAATCCCATCTGTAATCTGCATAGTACTGGAGTATTGATATTTAAAATGGAGGATTACCATTATTAAATTATTACTATACTGCACTTATTGAGAGTTACAATAATTAAGCCTCGTAATAATAACCTTTTATAATTAATATAGCAATCTATACTATATACTATGATGCTAACATAGTATGATGTTAATCTTGTACGAAGAGAGAGAGTGATTCGAGCTCGATTCGACATTCGTAAAGATTCGATATTTAGTATTAATATATATAACGTACTTATATATATATACTATTATATACCTATATCATAACATGATATATTATATCACTTTACTCCCTGGTAACTACATTAGAGTATAATACTTAATCTAGTTACTTTCATCTACTGTTTAAGTAGATTAGCATATATCGTATCAATGGTAGTATCTAAATCGGGGGCGTGTTTAAACTAATCTCTGACAGTGCTAGGATACCTATGTTGTTATGTATAATATAGAATATATCCACTCTAACGGCACGCTTTTTCACACCGCACTGTGCAATAACGGTGTGATCGTTGATACCCAACATAATCATTAATAAATATGAAGTCGTTAGGCTAAAGACAAGTGGTACGTCGACGGATTCCATGTATCTGCCGAGATAAGGGTGAAAAACGCTGCACCACCGATATATATATAACGGTTATAGTTATTGACTGTTCCATTAACTAACATATTTCCTCTATTTCCCTTATGGCATTTCTTACATTGAATGCATATATATAATAAGTAATTATTCTTAGCCTATCTATATAGGTTTGCTAATCTTAATAGCCGATAGTCCTATCTACTCCATTATATATATTTAGTTAAAATTAATATACTAGAAGATAGTGAAATTTATTGCAATATGGTTGCATTATTAATATAATACGATTTTAGTTTTAATAATTAGAAATTTATAGTATGATTATCTAACCTAAGTCGTTTGCGCCTTACGTTAAGGCACATTCTCAACAAATTTTACCAAACCCTTTTTTTAATTGTTACTGTGAACTTTAAATTAAGAAGTTTTATTTTGGAGAAAGTACTATAAATTCTGGGACAACAAAAAAGATATTGCCAGTTCACTAGCTCTATTATCAATTAAGTTAGGGTGAACGAAGGATATCTTAATTTTTGTCCAGAAATTTTATCGACTATTCTCTAAAATATACGAGTATGGTAATATATGTGTGTCCAACCTGGGACTAATGAGAGGGGAACAGCGATTTCCTCTTGAGTGATTTAATTTTAATTAAAACAAATATCTCTAAATTAATAGCAATCTAAGTATTTAATACTAGTAACTATATATAGTAACATTGCTCTTATATAGACTAAATATTTACTTTCGATATCTAGTCTTAGACATAATATTATATCATCATTTTTATTTAGCTACAAGATTATAAATATTAATTATTATTAAGGATACGACTATACATATTAAATTATTTCATAAATATTAAAGTAAAGTTTAATATTTGATATTTTTCTGCCCAAGCAAGGGCTTTACATAACTAAAACATATTCGATATGGGTTCCCATTTGGATAGATTCAGAAATGGCACAATTTAAAAAATTATATACTACATCTCTAAATTAATTTCCCATTAAGTAATAGATAATTATAAAGTTAACTTTGCAAATCGGGTTATATCCGCTAACATAATTGGTATTAGGGTTGTCTTTAGTTTTAATTATCATGCTCATTATAGTTCCAATACCACGAGTGATAGTTACCATACAGAGTGTATACATCACACACGAAATTAGAGTAGATGATAGCCATATAATATTATTACGATATAATAAAAAATTCAATAAATACCCTAGCACCTGAACTTTTTTACATCACATAATTTGGAATGTGATGAACCGCTTCGTAAATATTGCTAAAGATTTGAAGGAGGGGTCTAGTCTATTGTTCTATAGTACCGGGGTTATATTATCGGCGGTATTACAAATAATAATAATAATAGTCTATTTATAGTAGATATGAAGTAAGCTAGCTGCTTCATTATTGTAATACGATGAGAAGACTGAAATGGTGAGTTAGGCTTGGTCTATCAGGCAATACTTGATCAGGCTGTGAGTCTGGGTTCGTCGAGCGAGGAAGCTTAGGTTATAAGAGTTGTTCATAAAATATACGTCTCTAATATGTAAAATTAAAAAACTGTGCTTAGTGGCAAAAGATCTTAGTTATGAGTATTGTCGAGATTGCCGCAATTTCAATATGTTATGGTAATAAGCTGTCGCTAATAAAGATATAGCAAGGCCATATATCATATAATTATATTGTGACTCTAACGATTATATTTAGACATTAGTACACTATTAGTCTATAAGAGGCGAAATCTAGAGTCGCGAGCAAGGCGATGATCATAAGACCGCGTAGACCTTTATGCTGCGCTCAACAACGAAAGGGTGGAGTAGTAAGCTAAGCGATAGTTGTGTAAGACTGTTGCAAGATTAGTATACTTATCGGTATGGATTAGTAGTATTCTATAACTGATATAGTAGATAAATAATATATATACATATATATAGATATAATATATATACATATAAGAAATTATTTTGAAATAACATTTTAAATAGTTTATATAAAAAACAGGAAGCGTCTTCTACGGTAATATAAATGGAAAGGGAAATTTTTAAAAGTTAGATATTACAAAAACATACATTCATATAGGCGACAGTTCTCTGATGTAGAGAAAGCATTGGCCACAATTATAGCCTAACGTATGTATATGAGTGTTAATTTATCTAAATGTATTGAGAAAACTCTCATGGAGATACGAGTTATACATAGGTTAATGAGTTGTGCTTTATGATTGTAGCGATCGGCGTATGGCTCCTATCTTCAGATAAGGCTGCAATAATAAATAATAATAGTAACTAATAAAGAAATATAATAATAAAATGATATAATAGTGCATGAATTGATAGATATAAATTAATATAATATATTATTTTTGAAGCTTTCATAAATTGCAAAATCAGAACTATTAGATAGTAATGAGTGACACACTGATTAGGATAAGGTTGAAAGCGGTAGTTCATAAACAGATTAGATATCGACATTAGACGCGAACAATCTTAGATATAACTATATTTGAGTATATCAATATAATGACTAATAACTATACTAGTATATGTATATTATATATAATATGCAAGGTCATATTACTAATATATATATATACGTATAATAATAGCTACAATTTACCCTGATTGTCTGCAAATAAATTTACACTTTGACAAAACAAAATGCCTGGCATAATCATTTACCCGTTAAATATTATTGACGTGTATATGGTATAAGCAGATAAAATAAAAACTAAATAAATAAGTAAATAAATATATATATTGCTATATATATTAGTATAAATATATTATATATAGAATATGATATAGTAGTAAATTAAATGATAAATACGTATTACAAATAAATAAAAAAAATAAAAAAGAAAATTAAAAATAAGAAAATAAAATATAAAATAAATATCGTCTGACTGGTACTTCTATTATTTCTAAGACTTAATTAAGTTAAGTATCTGACAAAGGATTTTCAAAGATGATGAAGAAAAGAAAATAGCAGAAGAATTAATAAATAGTTGTAGAAGTAAATCTAACAGGTGGAGCGGAAAGTTTAATATTTTAAACTGAATATAAAAAAAAATAAAATTAATATAAAAAGTAAATAAAAAAAAAAGAAAAAAAAAATCCACCAAGAACATTGAGCAAGTGTAAAGATGAACGACAAGGCATTATTACAAGCAATAAAGATAAAAGAATATAACGAAAGCGAATAGGAAGAATTTCGTTTACACTAACAACAAGCACTCCAAGACAACGTAACTATGTTGTAAGGTAATGAAAAGTCCAAGAAGAAGTGCAATATTGCGCGCGCGCTAGAGTCATCTTTATAATTATTTGCCTACTCACCGTATTCAAATAATCTCGCAAATATACTTCAATCCTTTTATCGTTTCTCATAAGGCAGCTAGACAATACATCAAAAACACACTACCAAATTTTAATTATTATATATAAGTAATATATTATTATATTAATATATAATATCTAATATATTAATTATTTAATAGATAATAAAGTCATATATATGAGTGCACTATTATAACTATAAGTATATAATATAATATTGACATATATGTAATATATATATAAATATATATACTAAATATATAATTTAACAAGCTAGAGAATTTCCAATGATTTAAGCTGTTCCAATGTTGGTTTAAGTTTGAGATAGCAAGTGAGGAATAGTTCGCAAAGCATACCAAAATAGAGACTCTTTTTTTTCATTTTTTAAAAAACAAGATTCGAAATTGGATAGATATGTAATTGATCGATAGATTTTAATTAAAGAAAATAATTGCTTAAGCAACAAAATTTCTTCAAACTTCGTTTCAAAAAGGATATCTATTTCAACTATTTATTGATAAAAAGAGGGTTCATTGTATATTCCTGGTAAAGAGAGTTACAAAAAAAAATAAGTAACATATAATAAAAGAATAATAAAAAAAAACAATCATATGGGCTCTAAATAAAAATAAAGGATTATATGGGCAAAGTGATCGGTATAAAGTGTCGAGAAATCATAAGTTAATACTAAAGACAAAATAAAAAGAACAAATTTTAGAATAAAATTGATTTCTACTAGGGAATGTTAAAGAAAACTATAAGATTATATCAAATAACAACTGTAAAATTAAATTACTTTCCTCAAACATCATACATAACATCTCTTCTAACAAAGATTCATATACATGCCACACCAGAAAATTAGCAGTAAATTTAAATAAACACTACAAACAGACTAAAAGAAAAGGATCTAGATAGTGAATTGTTAATATTACTTAAAGATAGGAGACTTTGTTAAGCGTAATATTTTATATAATATAGGAAGTCGAAAGGCATAAGGCTCAGTCTTGCTTTCATGATATATATACTACTATATATATAATATATATATAATATATATATATAGTATAATATAGTATATATATATATGATGATATAATAATTAATATATATGTATTTATTTATATAATAATACCTAATAATATATATATATTATATATATAATCTTAATTTATATTATATTTACGATATATATATTTAATATAATACATAAATACTATATTAATATATAATATATAACAATATCTATAATTGATATAATATATATATAGTTATATATATATAATATATAGTATTATATATAATAGTATATAATATGTACGTGATTATATATATAGGTATATAATATATTATTATATATATATATAATAATATGTATATATATATATATATAATATATAATATATAATATATTAATATATAATAATATATAAATAACGATAATATTATATATTATGTTACCTATATATAAACTATATAGGCCGCTAGAGACCTGTGAGGCCCGTTTAGTGTATCAGCCACTAAAAATAAGTGAGTAAGCGCAGTTGAGGAAAGAAAAAAGAAAAAGTTACAATGATAAATGTGATTCCGAAAGTGAACACAGTTTAAGTCATGTCGATAAAAAAAAACGATGTTGGGGATCCTTAGATGATATTTCTATAAAAAAAAACACAAAGACCTTTATATTACATTTCTGTCTTTAAAAATTATATATATTGAAATATATAATTAAAAGTTATAATTATAATATATATATAAAATATAAATTTATTATATATTTTATAATATGTATAATATACTAGTATATATATATGATATAATATACTATAATGTGATAATATTATATATAATAAATAGTATATATCTTATCATGAAAATAGTATTCATAGTCAAAGCCAACCTTATACATAATATAAAGCCTCCATGAATTGATTATTATATGATTAAGTTTAAGTTATTATATATATTATTATTATGATGATTTATTATGAGTATATTATTATTATTATTATAATATATATAAGAATATATTATATTATATATAATATATATATAATATAAAGGTATTATAATATATTATAATATTATAATATATTATATATACTATATATAGATTATAAAGTATAATATAATATATATATTACTATTAGTATAATTAAATATATAAGCTATATATATATATAATATACTATATATATATATATTAGGTAATAAAGTATATATATAGTATATAATATACTATATAATATATTATATACTATATATATAGTATATATATAGATATATAATATATATATATATAGATATATATAGTAAATAGTTATATTATGGAGCATATGTGTTAGATCACACATAAATTAGAATGAAATTTGAAGAATTGGTATATTTTAGGTTTATATGTAAATGCTAATTCTAATAGCTATTATGTATATAAAAAAAAAATTGACCTAAGTCAAAACCATAATCAAATCCCTACATGTGTCAGTTGTTCACTTGGACTAACTTGACCACCATATATATTAATAATATATAGGGGTCTATATAATATATGATATATTATATATATATAAATAGTATTAGTAATATATATTAAGATAAATATATATAATTTATATTCGCGTGGGAATAGGAAAAGGCGACAGAGTTGGAGTGTATTCACGGAATATCGCATAATTTCATGAGAGTCAACTATACAGTATGGTGACTGTTTGTTATGTTATTGTTAGATCGTCATTACATTCACAATATTTGAATATCGTAATTCCTTTATTTGATTATTTCGATTATGTGAGAGAAAATAAACGAATATATGGGTCATAGTTCTAAAATTATGGAAATACGTATGCAATAAAATATGAATTTTGGTAATTCACAATAATAAATATATATCTAAATAAAAGTAATAGTGTATTCTCTATAAAACTATGTTATTATAATATATAATATTTAATTATAATATAATATTATATATCACTATGTATATATATATTATATTTAATATATATATAGTAATATATTATATAATATATATATTATAAGTATTATATATATATATAATAATCATTAGTATTAATAAGTAATTTCAATCTACATATACTCTTTTACTATATAGTATACTATATACTTAGCTTAATTATTTTTATTATATATATACAAATATCATATGAATATATATATATAATATTTATAATCTATATATTATATATACTATATCATTCTATAGTATACTAATATTTTATATATCTCTATATAATAATGTACATGGAATTCCGTAATGCTATAAAATTTGTACTGTGAAAATTGAAGAAAAAGGGTAATTTTAGTTAAAATTGCAAAGGTAATGATAAAATATATATTTGGAGTGTTTTACTCATGTTCATAAACATATCTTCTAATAGACTTTAAGCTTTCAGCTAAAATCCTAGGCTATAGGCCTACTATAAACAGTTTTTTTTTTGTTTTTTTTTTTATTATATTATTATTTTTGATATAGTTTTTGTAATAGTATTGAGTGAAAATATTATATAGGAAATAATTTTCTCCTCTCTCTCTCTCTTTCTCATTTTTTTTTTAAATTTGAAACAAAGAAAGGTTAGAAATTTAAAATAAAAAATATATATTTCTATATTAATATATTTGTATTCTATGTTAATAAATAAGGGTCTTAAAACAAATTTATATAATATATATATATAGTAATATACTAATATATATATATATAATAATATAAATATTAGTATTATATATATATAGTAATATATTTATTTAATAATAATATAATAAATATAATAAATATTAGATAATATATATATATAGTATATATATTATATATTATATATATATATCTATTATATAGTCATAACGCCTCCCCCTTCCCTTTTAATGTACTACGAATATGCTTTTACCGATGAGTTATAATAATAATAATAATAATAATAATAATAAATAATAATAATAATAATAATAATAAAATAATAATAATAATATTGCGATATATCTATATATATATTAGTATATATAAATATATATATTATATATATATAATTATATATATATATATATTATATAATAATTATTATATATTATTATATAGTGCCCGTAATTTAGCGAATATAAAGCAGACAGCTAATAACTAACCTTAGTCAACATGATTCCTTGAGTAGACAGGTGAAACTATAACAGTTATAATAAAATAGGGGTTAATAGTAGAATAAATATAATATATATATATATATATATATATTATATATATAATATATAATATAATAATAAAAATAATAATAATATAAAAAATAAAATATATATATATAAAGATATATATATATATATATATAATATATATATATATTATATATTATATATATAGTACTATATATAAGACAAGTTTCATTTGAGTAATCATTAACGTTCAAGTATGTGAATTAATCACAAAAGAATTTGAGCCAACTGAATTAATTACACGAAAAGCACACACCATAAGCCTTAGGCAATGATTTTAAGCCCAACTTTTCAATACAATAATATTAGCTTTTCTAAGCGCTCATTTCACACCTTTTATAAGCTTTGAACCAAAATTTTCGTATAGTGCCCACTGATAATACGGTATACCAATATTTTCATTTATTCAACAAATAAGCTATACTTTTATATATTTCTTTTTTGAATATTTCTACAGATATGCACTGATATTAGGTAATAAAATGTGATATTTAAAATTATTGATTAAAATTAGAATTATTTGAAAATGCCTTTTTTTTTTGGTAAAACAAAAAGAGAAAAGAATGGATAGAGCTAGATGGCGCTTGGCTCCCATAGGTAGTTCGTGTCGCCCTACCTCTTCTGTTTCTGTTATTAAGCTGCTTTTATCTTCTTTAAGGAGATTTTCGGAGGAACTTTTTTCACTTTCTTCCTCCTCTCCTTCGTATTTGAAGACCTTAACTTCATCTTGTGATTCAACTTCTTGATTGCCGCTACCGGAAACTGTCGGCATGATCAAGGTCAATTTTGGAACTAACACAGAACACTACACACATAGAGCAGCAAAACCTTCTCACAACCTGCTCAACGGACAAACTTAGTTCACGAAAACCTGCGCACACGCAATTCCAAGTTAAACTGAAATCTTAGCCAATCGCACACAATCATAAAATTCTAATCCCACCCATTACCCAATCATAATAGCCAAGTATAATTAAATCCCTCCCCTATCCTTTAACCCCGCCCATATTTCTGCATAAATATAGAGTGGCTCAATCTTGTACCGCCTCGCCTCCCACCTGATGATACACCTCGAACAGGTATTCTTCCCACGTGTGGTACCAAACAAGAAAGAAACGTTGCATGCCATCTTTCATCTCTTAAGTCCGTCACTCTTTAAGATGTTTCGATAATCGACAAATATTTGAAGTAGCTAATTATCCTCATTATTTTCAATAATGTCGTAATAGGAACGAGAAACCTTATTCATAACAGGTGTCTTCGAGAGACCGAAATTGAAAATTAAAATTCAAGATTTATTTTTTACTAGTCAAGACATTTTTTGATCATAAGTAGGCAAACAAGATAACAAACCTAATATATATATATATATATATATATATATATATATATATTATATATATATATATATATATATATATATTATATATATATATATATTATAATATATATATATATATATATAATATATATATATATATATATATATATATATATATATATATATATATAGTATATATATATATGTTTTTCATTCCACTTTACTCATTACTTATTACTATCTTATTGAATAACGAGAAGATATTTGATTATTCCCTAATTTCTTTTACAGCTACCGCGTGACAGCGGCGGTAGATGTGAGTAATGACTCACCTTGTTTCAAGAGCTGCTTCGCATCATCTCACGAAGAGAATTTCACCTGGCAAGTTCCCTTCTTGAACTTAGGAGCAATGCCCGTGGAATTGAGATCTTAGGAAAAAAATTAAATGGAAAACTTTTTTTATTTAAGTAAGAACCGATGAACGCGTTTGAAAATAATAGAAATGAAAAATAAAAAGATTTTACAGAAGTTAGGTAAAATGGTTCCGAAAGAGCTAGCTTTTTTTTTTTTTTTTTTTTGCAGACGAAAATAGAAGACATCTAAGAATTATTTTTTCTTAAATAAAATAATTTCTGCTGATAAAATTTTATTTTATGAAAGATAAAGACAAACAATCACTCATAAAAAGTATAGAAAGTTTTTATTTGAATATTCGAAACATCACGCCTGATTCCGTGATTATAGGGGTTCACTTTTATTATATTAGGAAAAGTATATCATCTGTTTTTCCTTCTGTTATATTGATATTTACTTACTTTAAAGCGTTGCGTACTACCATTTAGGTTACTGCAACATAATGTGGCCAGTATAATATATATACATAATTTAATATTGATATAATATAAAAAAGTACATTATTTAATACAAAAAAATATAATAATATAATTAATATGATACACTATAATAAGATTTAATATATATACTATAATATAATTAATATATAGAACAAATATATAAAATGGAATATAATGTATGACATAGTTAATGAAATAAATATATTATACAATGCAATATATATGTATATAATATAATATAATATCATATAACACATCATAGCACAACATAATATAATATTATAATATAATATAATATAATATAATAGATATAATATAATATAATATAATATAATAATATAATATAATATAATATAATATATAATATTGCATATAAAATATAGTTAAAAATTTAATTAATTCAAAACGCAATCTATAATATAATATAGCCTAATATAATATGATACACAATATATTGAGGGAA
>JABUQX010067342.1:0-10000 GCA_015478945.1 Trachelipus rathkii
GGTATTTGGGTTTTATCACTTCTCCACGGCATTCCAGTAGGTTGAGGAGTTGGTTTGGGTAGAAGAAATTGATAAAGAAGGTTCTACATCATGCTTTAAAGAATCTATAAAGAATATGATGCTGGCAGCCATTGTACTGTGGCTGACCAATCCTCATGGTGAGCTCATTTTCAGTTTTTAATTTTTAAATTCATTCACTCGTCCAGTATTTATTGCTGTTGTGTCATATTACGATTGTATTTTGAAGTTATTTCAATGCATCAAATTGATTCACCAACTTTGCTTAAAATAACTGTGAATAATCAACAGTTCACATTGTTACTATAACTAATTTTCAAGGTTCTCGTAAGGATTACCACTTGATACTCGAGTTTGCATTCGCTTATCTTCAAAGGAGGCAGAAATATTTTCTTCTTGCAAGATAGAGTTTTATTTTACGCTTGCTTCGCATCTTCGCTTACTTCTATAACAGCTGCGCGAAACACCTGCTGTGATAGTGTTGAACACTGAATTACCATTCCGGCAGACTGGAAGCAGTAGCTTTTATTACTCTGAAAGAGATTTTGTGTCGCCGGAACTTAGCTGCATGTGATGCTAAAAGTTTGACACTTTTTCCTTTGTCATAAGTCATTTTAAATAAATACTAATTTAATAATAATTAATAAATATCATGAGCGATTTTATAAGGACGCTATTTTTTATTTTGCTACGGGAATACATGCCATGTTAACTATTACATGATCTTCTCGGACATCACAGCTGATACTGAATACGGATTTGTGCAGGAAAGTTTTTAGGCCACCTGCAATAATAATGTTTAGTTAATTCGATGCTTACAAAAGTTCAACAATTTTTTACATCGTTTCAAATTTTGCAAAATTTTTTGTCATAACTCTATATATAGTAGTTTTATATTATATATATAATATATATATATATATATATATATATATTATATATATATTAGTATATATATATATATATTATTATTATATTCTATTATTATAATATTATATTATTATATATATTATATAGTATTATATATATATATATAGTATAAATATATATATATATATTTTTATTTAACCTAGGTATAAATATAAATGAATTTATTTCTTATTTTGCAAATTTATTTTTTTTGTAGCATATTTAAGACTAATACATGCCTAGTATTGTACATTGTTTTTTAAAATTTTAAGGATTGAATACAATAAACCTAGGCGCTTGTTAGTCTCTAATTGCTGGAATTGCGGATGATTTACGGCATCGCTAACGTTGCAAATTCCGAACTTTTTTCCAAGAATTAAATCGCAATCGGCAATTCGCATTTTTTTGGTAGGGTCTGCTATTTGCGGAATTGCGGAAATTAAATTGCCGGAACGCACTTTTCTATAGGTACAACAAAGGTATATAGTATATAATATATATAGTATATATATATATATAATTAGTTATATATATTATATATTATTATAGTATATGTATTATATAATATATATATTTTATTATATATATATGGTTTGGTAAGGGCCGTGCTGCCATTGCATTCTTTTTTCCCCTTTCCAGGTGATGTGCCGATCTCAATGTAAGAGTGCGAGAGTACTTACGATGGTTCCTGTGCGAGGCAGTGGTAAAATCCTAAGGAGGCAAGGCCGCTTGAGTGGTAGGTGCGAATTCCAATTGGATGCAACAAGGTAAGTATGCGCTTATTGTTAATTTAAGTAAAGCAATAATACTTTTAAATATTACATGCCTGCACATTTTTTTTTCTGTTTGCTTATTATCTACCCTTCCGATTGCAGGTTAAGGTGATGATATATACCGATAGAAAAGACTGCAATGTAATATGGCATTAGATGTTGTATTCTGGGCCACTTTACTATATTTTATTTACAGATTGCAGGTAGCAGGGCTATCATTAATTTCTCGTTATCTCTAAACCACTGTGTTTTCCTTGGAACGTGTCTGCAATATTGTTTCCAAAATTTTTACATTTTTGAGATTTTCTACTACTACCAAAGGGTATGTGTACCATGCTTTTATAATTTTCTGGTGGCAAGTGTCTTTCAATAAGATTTTTCTATTGGCAATTTAAATAGTTACACTACGATCTCTGATTAATGCATTTTCTGCAGGTCCGGGCTTGAGTCCAGTTTTTCGGCAAGGTTGGTATGAATTTTATTTAGAGCCGAAAACATTTCTAATCAAGAACGTTGTTTCAACTTTTTGGGACTGACTTACGGTGGCATAATATATTTGACGACGCGAGACAGATTCCTAGAATGGCGAACTTAATATAGGCAATCCTACTGCCATATTCGTTGCCGCTCGATAACCGGTCTGCCATTAACGTAACGAAGGGGACCAATAACCGCAAATGTTAAGGTTACGTGATTATCTGTAACAGTGTAATCTATGAGTCTAATCATGTTTTCGAAGAGAGCCATTGTTAATGATTCATTATTTCTCAGTAGATGTCCATTTATATAATATTTACAGTATTGTCGCTATTTGACTAACTGATGTGCATTCTAGTTGGATAGAGCTGTAAAGGTTTGGGGATCCTAATATTTTCTTTGTATTATTTGAATGCTTTTATTTACTAACGTATATTTCTGCTACTACATTAATTGCGATATATTATGATATTTTTCTATCGAATATGATTGATAATTCGTTGAGATATTTGACTATTTACTAATAATTAAATGATTTTTTCATTGTAGTAGAATCAACTAAATTTAATATATTTTATAATATGGTGTATTTGGATTGTTCTTTATACTATTTTATTACCTCTATGATCATGTCAGGGTTGATTAGCCACTATAATGTGTAAGATTTGATATATTAATGATTTAAGTTAATGTCATAGAACAATACCACTGATTATTGTAATAAATGGTTATTGACTTCTATTATATATTTTTTTTATTATCATATTTATTGGTTGCAAAGCACAAGTTGGTATATATTGTCTTATTTCTTTATATTATATTTTTTATCGATTTGTTGTTGCTTTTTATTTAATAGATAGTTTCCTTAGTAACACATAGAGAGTATCCAGTGTTCTTTCCTTCTTTCTTTTATTTCTGCAACTTTCGCAGCGCAACGGCTCGTTCTCTTGCTAGTAAAGTCGATCACTTTCCTTCCTATTAGCTTTCTGCGCTTAGGGTTTTCTTTTTTCTTCGACTAGAGGCAGGGTTTGTTCCGTCACGCCGTTATATATTATTAATTGGTGACCTTGCCAGGATACTCTGTCGCCATTGGACTGATTATAGGGTGATTTTTACATCCCCAAGATTAAATAACACAGTATGTCTGAGAACGCAGAGAATGCAAGTGGAATGGATGACATTGAGGCTTCTGGGGCATTAAATCTTTCGAATTCATCTGGGGGGATGGCCACGAGGGGTTCAGTGGATAGAAATCTAGTAGAAGTAGAGGAGAAAAATATGGTTTTAGAGGAGTTGAAACGGTTGACAGCTGCTTTAAATGAGACCACAGAAGCAGTTGATGAGGAAAAAGCCGGAGAGGCAGAGGTTGACGGCAAGAACTAAGAAAAGCAAGGCCAGATACGTAAACCATCCAGTTGCGGGGGGAGTCACAGATTTCCGTTTGAGCGAGACAATTTTAGCTCTCAGCTCTCCAGGGAGGTTGATGACCCTAGAGCATCGGAGGTTGTTGGAGGTAGTTTGGGAAGATACCATCTACCTAGAGTAAGCTTTGCTGGTCGTGAAGGTGGTGGGATCTATTCTGCCGCTATAACATCAAGTGCGTCATACCAAAGCGCAACCGTACTATCAACTGTGACTACTGCATCTTATTCTGCACCAATTTCTGCAGTTCCATTGATTGATTTTGGTGGGGTTCCATCTAGTGGTGTTGGCACTGTGAGACCGGATCCTTTGGAGGCTATGCAGGCTCAGTTGACAATGATTACTAAGTCAGTTACTCTGCTGACGCAGTTGCATGCCCGGGCGTTTCGGCCGCGCGCCGCACCACCACCGAAGTTTATGCCTGATGATGGACAAGACTTTAATAAATTTCTCTGGAGGTTTGAACGATATTGTGAGTTCACCTACCCTAACCAACCTGATGACTGGCTGATAGTTTTGGGGAATTACCTGGGTGGACCATACTTGGATTTGTATCGCCAGTTAACTAAAGATGAAGATTCATATCCTGCTGTAAAAAGTGCTTTAATTACATGGTGGAATCATGAGTCTGAGATGAAAAAACAAAAGGCCACACAGGAGTTCATGCTGGCTAAGAGAAAGTCTGGGGAAAGTATTAATATGTTTGCCTTACGACTCGAGCAATTGGCTAGTCGAGCGTACCCTGGTATGAATATGCGAACACATGACAACCTACGCTGTGCCTTTTTGTATAATATGCCGCTGGATGTGGAACAGAGAATGCGCGATTATATTTTGAATCATGAAGGGCGAACTGGTCAAAGGTTGGGTTTTGATCAGATTGTACGTTTGGCCAATGAGCATTACAATGAACTCGGCATAGAACAAGGTAAAGATGAGGTGGAGCCTGAGGTCATCACCATATCTCATGTCACTCCTAAAGATTCAGCACCAAGGAAAAACATGTGGAGCGAAATTGTGAACCGTTATGCTCCTAGGCAGACTTCTTCACATAAGGCTCAGAAGACAAGGCAACAAGAAAATGATAATTTTCCAAGAAATCAGCAGAGAGATTCTGGTAATACTGGAAGGACCCAGGGAAGTCCACAAAATGCTAGGAAAGCCCAAGCCAGTCAGCAGAATGCACGTAGATCAGCTAAGCTCTGTCATCATTGTGGCAAGATGAATCATACTATTGGTGACTGTTTCCTCTATAGAACGAAAGGACATCAAAGGGAGGAATGCAGGAAGTTACAGCAGAGAAAAGAAAATAATCAATCCCCTTCACGGGCGGAAACACCAGTGTGCCCATATTGTTCTGGGGACCACTTTGGTATAAATTGTCAAAGGCGGGAGGATTCTGCGCGAACTTCGCGGAGGACCTTCGCCTAAGCCCAAAGAGCTAATCAGGAGCTACGGTCAATAAACAAAACCTTGCAACCACGTTGGTGAAGATGTTCATGAAGCATGAACCAGGTGCGTGCAGTGGTGCTCCTTTAAACTTCACAGCCCTGTGACTCTGGATCAGGCCACAGAGCTTCAGGGGCAATTAAATGATCTGTATCCTGATGATGACAATCCTTTACTTATTACTGGTGAGGTTAACGTCCATTTTAGTGATATGGATAGCCAGTCTCTTTATGTTGATGTACTTATTGTTGGATGTGGGGACCGGATGTATCATTGTCTTGTTGACAATGGTGCTTGCGTCAGCCTCATTAACTCATCGGTTTTGGAGACTTCCCAATATTGTGCGGCACTCTTCATCGCCAGTTCGAACAATCAGTGGTATTGGTCGCAATGCTGTCCGGGTGACGCAGATGGTCAAACTTGCATTGCGGTTTTGTAGCGGGTTTGTCACCGGTTTCGACGAGTTTTATGTGGTTCCTTAGGAGTGCTTGGGAGAATCCCTTGTGTTGGGAGTTCCTTTGTTGCGAGCCAATAATCTTCTCCCCAATATGTCAACATATCAGTTGCTTAGTCGCGAAGGAGAGCGGTTTAAGGTAATAGCACAGGACTCTGTGAGAAGCGTTGAAGGAATGAAGATTTGCACTCGGGAGAATGCCAAGTTGGAGGCCTATCAATGTGGATTTATTTCAATAAATCTTGATGGCTGTCGATACGTTCAGGACACGCTCTTATTGGAGGGGGTTCGGGACGGTAATTTGGAGGTGCTTCCTGGGGTGGTCTCGCATAATAATCCGCCGGTAGTAGCTGTGTGTAATTACAGTGAGCATGCAAGGTTTGTGCCAAAAGGTTACTTGGTCGGTAAAGTGATGCCAATTTCTGATGCCGCTGATGTGAATGTGAATAATTTGGAAGCTGTTGAGAATGACTCCAGCGAACCAGATATGCAAGAGTGCTGGACTCGAGACAAGATCATTGAGGAATTTGAATTTTCTGATATTCCGGTCGACGATACACAAAAGGAGCAACTTCTTAATCTGTTGCTGAGGTATTCTTCTGTCCTCAGTACGGGAGATGATGATGTTGGCTTGGCTAAGAATGTACAACACCATATTGAATTAACCACTGATCGACCCATTCATGTACCTGTGCGTCGATTTCAAGGGCCACTAGCGCAGGAGATCGAGCGACAGTGTTACGAGTTGGAGGACAGCGGCATTATCCGTAAAAGTCGATCACCTTATTCTGCTCCTGTTGTGCCAGTGAGAAAAAAGGACGGTTCTTTACGTCTATGTATCGATTACCGGGCCTTAAATAAATATACTAAGGATGACGCTTTTCCCTTACCTAACCTGATTGACTCGATATATAATATGTCGGGTTCAAAATACTTTACCACAATCGATTTGGTTCGTGGTTATTACCAAATTGAAATGGCCGAAGATAGTGTGGAGAAGACTGCTTTTTCGACGCCTCTTTCTCATTACGAGTTTCTTCGGATGCCATTCGGGGTGAAGGGTGGACCAGCCACTTTCCAACGGGGCATGATGCTGGCTCTTTCAGGAATTCCCTGGTCAGAGGTCATGGCTTATTTGGATGACATAATAATTAGGTCCCACACTTTCGAGCAGCACTTGGTCTCTCTGGAAAAAGCTCTGAAAGCATTGCAAGCCAACGGGTTTAAGTTAAAGCCCAAGAAGACGAAGTTGTGTCGGGAGTCTGTGGAATTTTTGGGGCATCTTATTAGTGGTCAGGGTATTCTTCCCCTGGAGAAAAACTTATCTGGAGTTTTTGATTTTCTAGTGCCTGACAGTTAAGCAATTGAGGCAGTTCTTAGGCATGGTTAATTTCTACCGACGCCACATTCCTAACTGTTCCGCAATCGGTAAGCCGCTATCGTGCCAGACCGGCGGACGTGTGGTTCGTTGGACGCCGGAGTGTCAAACAGCGTTTGAAGTGCTCAAGTCAGCGTTGGTCAGTCCAACATTGTTAACGTTTCCGGACTATGGTTTGGATTCGCCGCCCTTTTAGAACTCCACGTCAATGCTTGCGGACATCGTGTGGCTGGAGGCAGTGCTATCGGCAGCAGGAAGGAATGGGCGAATTCAGCTTTTCAATTCTCGAAGAACGCAGATCAGAGGTATTCTAAACGTTGAGTGCGCGAGTTAGCGCTTTGCGGTGTGGGCAGTGAAAGCCTGTACGACTTTTCTTTGTTAATGAGAGAAAAGTTGCGTGAATCTTTAGGCGATATGAAGCCGCTCAATATTTAAAATATGCCGGCCGCTGATGGGAGAATATGCTAGGACGTTTGGATGAGCTCAACGAATACAATTAGAAGTGCGGACATATTAGCGGGAGGAAAAACGTCCTCGCTGATGCGTTGTCACGTTCCCACTTTCTGCAGTGGAATCGGAATATTTACCGGAATTGGAATCAGACAACTGCTTGGGTGAGCAGTTCACTATCCCAACTGGCTTTAGGCAGGTGGAGGTACCTGGGGGGGGGAGATTCGCTCTTCAGATGTTTCGCGCTTTGCTTGGAGGGGAGTGAGAATGCTCACGTGGACATACGAGAAGGTGGTTGTTGATGAACTTTTAAAAGATCCGAGTAAATATAATCTGCAGGGTAGGAACATTTTGAAAAAATTAAGACTGATAAGACTTCCAGGACAGATGCCTATTCCGGAAGTGATTCAGGCATTTGCCCAACTTTGTAAATATCAGGTGCACGTGTATTATAATACGTCTACTCCCTTAATTTATGGTGATGAGAGTAGTGACATATGTTGTTTGAGGTGTGTATCTGGCATACATTATAATCTGCTGTATCCAATTAAAAATGATGGTGGAAGGAATGTACCACCAGACGATAGCAGCAATCGTCGGGTAAATATGGTGAATGTTCAGTCTCCATATTTCATCTGACGGAGATCATAATCTCTTGTCTAATTCTACCATGGATGGTGAGGTTATTTTGAGAGAGCAGAAATAAGATCAAACTCTGAGGAAACTTGTCAGGGTGGTTAAAAATCGAACTCCAGTTCCTCAGTGGGATAAGACCTTAAGTTTATTTAAGACAGTGGGTGATAAACTATCCTTGGAGGGTGATATATTGTACCTCAATTCAGGTGACCGTAGGAAATATATAATTCCTTTTTCGTGTTTGATTGCTGTAGTCTGTCAGATTCATTATGAATATGGTCATTTGGGAAGGAATAAGTTGATCTCTCTCATATATGAAGACTTGTGGAATCCGAGGGTGGTGCAAGTTGTGGCTGATGTGTGTAGAAGTTGTCCACATTGTCAGCAGAACAAGACAAATCCAAATAGTGTGAAACCACCACTCCTAAAAATCACTTCAAATCATCCTTTTGATTTGTTGGCAGTGGATTTGCTTCAGTTGCCACGGTCAAGAGGTAATAATGGTTATTGTTTTGTGGCCATTGACCACTTTTCAAAATTTATTTCAGTGGTGCCACTTGTCAAAAAGACTAGTATCGCTGTGGCAAACGCGTTTAAGTACAAGCTGTTGCCTTTTCTGCCATATATCCCTGACCGGTTGCTTAGTGATAGAGGGCTGGAATTTATGGGTGAACCGTTTGAAGAGGTCTTACGAGAGTTTGGTATTTCTCACGTGGTAATTTCAAGCCATATGCCACAATGTAACGGAGTTACAGAGAGGGTCAATCGTACTCTGTTGCAGACTTTACGGATGTTGGTGCAGGAGAATCCGTTTCCTGGATACCGTTTGCCTCAGGGCCGTGATTTTTTGTTACAATAATACTTGTCATTCTGCTATTAAAGCCACGCCTAGCGAGGTCTTATTAAATAGGGCTCATACTTTTACCAGAAATCCCTGTTTACAACAGTATTGGAGGGAACCTTCTTCTAAATTCGCTCCATACAAAAAGGGGGATAAAGTTGCTTATAAAACTCATCTTCCAGGGGATTTGGTCACAAATAAGTTTAAAAGCCGTTATACTGGTCCTTTTATTGTTCTCAAGGTGTACTCTAATACTCTGTCATATGTCATTTCCCGATATCCTGTGGATCCTCAAGGTAAAGAGGTAACCGCACATTATTCACAGTTACGGCCGTGGGTGGATGTTCCTGAATATTTGAGGAAAAACCACTATTTTAAGACCTTATTACTGCATCCGGATAATGAGTGCGATGAAGAGGAAAATAGGGAAGTATGTGATATTTTGCCACCAGAGGAAGAAAGGGAGGAAAGTAGTTTGGTGACAGAAGGGCCGAATCTATTCGATGCCTTGGAATTGGAGGAGGAAGAACAGGATTTTCTAGGTTTTGAGGTAATGCCATTTTCGTGTGCAGAATATTCTGCTCTGCAGGACTTAGCTGAGAGTCAGGAGCGGTTAGACACGATGATGAAGCCTGTAGTGTTGGACCAGGTACAACACCTCAGTCGAGGTGTGTCAGAGCTGATTGAGGAGTCGTTCTCCAGTCCGAGTCGGTCCTCCGTCGTTGGTTCTGCCAGCAATCACGGTCGCATTGATCCTATTGAGGAGGGTTCTATTGAGTCTGCGAGTCCTGAGTCCCGATTGTGGATTTCCATGTCCGCATTACACCCTTCGGCGCGACCATATCGTGATAAACGAATTTCTTTTACCACTCCGGTGATTCAGTTCGAACCCGCTTCGCCATCAGCTGATGGGTCGGTTCAGACGGAGCTTTCTGAAAGTCGTGAGGAGTTTTTCGGAGAGCTAGAAAAATCGTGGGGCCAAGCGTCGGCATTTGAGGGATTTAGCCCTCAGGTGCAAAAGTTGTTGCGGTAATCTCCTCAGAATAGTTCACTGGGGGGCATATACGATTTAGAGTCGTCTGAGAGGGAGCATGAAAGCGAGTGTGTGATATAACATTAAAGTATAATAATGATTCCTATGTTGGATGGGCATATAGAGAAAATTATGGAGACGAAAGATGAGAAACCAACGG
>JABUQX010067342.1:12500-17500 GCA_015478945.1 Trachelipus rathkii
TGAAAATAACACTGATTTGTTAGAGAGATGATGAGTTTTTGTAAGATATTACTGTGTTAACTAGACGATGATGTGTTAGACGTAAGCCTAGGTAAGTTTTTTGTTGATAATGTTAGGCTTTTGCATTATGTAATTTCTGCTAATGTCTACGATTTATTCATAGGTAAATGATGTTATCTCGAAACGAGTGACACTTTGATGAAGATGGTGTCAATTCATAGTCCAGATGTTGGTATCTTTGATAGATTGGTCACTTTGTTAAGGGATTTTGTTTTAGATATATATCGTGCTTTACTGTTGCGATTATGCGAGAATAAGTTGGAACATTTGAGTTATGTATTGACCTGTTTAGCTACATTTTACCAAATTGATAAGTAGGGAAATTTTAGGATTGTTAGCTGATTATTCATACCCGAGGTATGTTAGTTTGCATTTGTACATTATATTCTTAGTTGCTGTTATTTGGGATATGTTAGCTTTATTGATGTAAAACTTTGTTGTAAGCATATATTTGTAGGTCAGTATATAAAGAAATTAATTTTTAATATTTGTTTTCCAAATGATACTCGAAATATGACATTGAATCAATAGTTCAATAGATACAGGCGGTTGGGTGGGTATGGGTAGGGACTGCAGGGAATGGGTTGGTTTTTGATTTACTGATTTACTGCTTTAAAATCAGTAAAACTATTACGCTTTACTGTGAATTTTATTCAAAGAACTTATTTTTTTGTTATGTCAGGAAAAATTGTTATTTTTTTTGTTATGTTTGGTTAAAACTTTGTTATGTACTTGCAATTATTCGCTGGGGATTCTGATATTTAGACGAGGTATGATGAATTTTTTGTTAAGATATTACGAAGTTGAATGTAAAAATGTTAACGTTAAGCATTATATTTTTTTGTCAGTATTGATGATTAGCACAGGTTTTAATGCTAAAATTTTTGTTAAATTAAACATTGAATATGTTAGGATATGCTTTGAAAAAGTGTGATAGGTTACGTTTTGTACAAGTGTTAGGGTTCTTTAACTGCTGGTTAAGCTGCGGAAGTTTGTAATTTAGTAGCTTATTCGTAGTACAATAGAATCAGTATGTGTCGTTGTCATTATTATATACTGAGCATCATGTTATGTTGTTATGAACTTGATTAATGTAAAAACGTTGTTATGTTAGCATATATATTTGATGGTTAGTATATAAAGAACTTTATTTTTGTGGTATGTTTGGATAAAACTTTATTATGTTTACAGTTATTCGTTGGTCTGTTTTATGATAATTAGACAAGTTTATGATAAATTCTTGTTAAATTTAGTGTTAATGTAAAATTAGCCCTATTGTTAGAGATATGTGAGGAACAAGTTGAATAGGTTACGTTTTGTATGCGATGTTAGCTACTTTACAAGTGTTAAGTGTGTGAAACGTTGTTAATGTTAACAGTTTATTGCGTGGGCTTAAGTTTGTTTAGATTTGTCGTTTGTACATATTTTCTTAGTTTTCATATGATGCTATGTTTAGCTTTAATTATGTTGCCAAACCTTGTTATGTTAGCATATACTTCGATGGTTAGTATATAAGAACTCATTTTTGTTTTGTGTTTTTATCCGAAATGATACTAGAAATGCGTCGTAAATTAATAGTGTTAATGTAAATTACAATTGATATGTTAGAGAAATGCTTGAAAAAAGCGTGTGAATAGGTTACGTTTTGTACGCTATGCTAGGTACTTTACTGTTGTTAAGTATGGAACTTTGTTAATGTTAGTAGTTGATTCGTGCGTAAGGTGTGTTAGGTTTTGTCATTGTTACATTATATTCTTAGTTTGGGTTAATGCTATGTTAGCTTTTATTATGTGAAAACAATGTTAAGTTAGCATATATTCGCGTTGGTAGTGTATAAAGAACTTATTTTTGTGGTATGTTTGTTATTTGTTGTTGTTGTTGTTGTCTAACGAGAAATATATACCCTTTTTGAACTGATATGGTTCGTTCGTGAGTCGTATTCTTTGTTTACTTTTTCTGATTGGTTTAAGAAAAGCAATCTCATACATTTAGGGTTGTTTACGCATACGATTTCTTTCAGTAGGACATTTTTCGCTGTGCTGGTACGATGACAGCTCCTCGCATCTCTACACCTGTTGTTGATATCTTCACGAGGAGCTTCGTTATTCCCAACGATATGTCATTTATATTTAATCGTCAACCGGATGGATACCGATACATTGCTTGTATTCCATCCAGAGGTTCAAATAATAGACCCTTATTCATTTGTGTTGAAGAGTTCATCAAGATTATCAATATTGCAGCAGGATGGATGGAGGATAAATGTGTGTCATCTGATATATCGACTAGCAGCGAAATATCTAACTGGAAAAGACAGCGTAAGTGTTTCTAATAGAATAGACGTTGTTCTCTTCGTGTGACGCAATATAAAACCCTTATGTACGGCAACTACTGGAAACTCATCAATTGTGTGACTTCAGACAATACGTGTAATAGGTTTCACAGTTCGAACATCTGAAAATATTACAGCATTGCTTAAAATAAAAACGAATTAACATCGCATCTTAACGATGTTGACATACTTGAGGACTTAATACTTATAGCAAATGGTGTAATCTATGATATTTACACCGAAACATATGGTTTCCCGTATAATACAGTATACAGGACGGCATTAATAACTATCAGCTTGGATGAATTTACTTCTCTCTTGTATGAGAGAATGAGTGCTGTTGAATCGAAATATGCCGAAAATGGTTTAGTGTTGCTGAATGTCTTTATACTTACATCCTTTCAAAAGGGTGTTGAATCTTTAGAGAGATATGTAGAACTTACCAACTTGAATCCTATGTTCTTTGATTAAAAAAATTTAATATTTTAAAATAAAACCTATGTTTTTTATGTATTTATTTATGTTTTTATGTATTTATATAACGCTTTTTTCAATGAAATTAATGGTTATAAAAATCGGAAAAGTTGTTTTACCTCCTCGTAATGTTCGCTTTTATGACTAAGTTGTAATTGATAGGTGTTTATATTCGTCTGGTTTGTTGTGTGTTAAGTACGTTATGTTAATAGTTTAGCTTTACAGAGAGTAAAAACTTTACTTTTGTTTGTCTTTACCCTTAGGTATTTGCTTGGTTTAGGTAAGGTATGCTAAATTTTTTGTTTAAATATGTTAAAACTGTAATTTTTATGTGGAGATATGTTTGATAAAGGGCGAATGGATTATGTTTTTGTGAGCCTTGTTAGTTACTTTACTTTTGATAAGTTTGGACCTTTGTTAATGTTTAGCAGTTTATTCTTGCTTAAGATGTGTCCGGTTTGTCATAGTATATTATATTCTTAGTTTCTAGCAATGTTATGTTGGCTTTATTAATGTGAAAACTTTGCTCACGTTAGCATACTTTCGCTGGTCTGTTTGATGATTATTACACAAGGTTATGGTAATTTTTTGTTAAATATTATGTACAATGTTAATGTAAATTAACATTGTTTGTTCGAGACTGCTTGACAGTTGTGAATAGTTATGTTTTTGGAATGTTATGTTAGTTACTTTACTGTTTGTTAAGTGTGAAAACTTTTGGTTAACGTTTAACCGTTTATTCCTGTCTTAAGTGTGTTAGGTTTTGTCCATTGTGGGTTTATATTCATAGTTCAAATGATGCTAAGTAAAGTTTATTAATGTGAAAACTTTGTTAGGGGGGGGGGCGCGTAGCATATATTTCGATTGATCTTTGTATAAGAACTTGATTTTTTATGTAATGTTTATCCAAAATGATACTTGAAATTGACGAATCAATAGATCATAGATCAAGGATGGACAGGAGGGTGGTTTGGAATGGTGGTTTGATTTACGATTTTACTGATTAGGTATGTAAAACGTTACCCTTTAGTAAAAATGTGACTGAATCAATAAAATTCAATAGATCACGACTGGAATGGTGGGTGGTTTGAATTACTGCTTAGGGTATGTAAAACGTAAATTTGTAAAGTTATAAACAAAAAGATAAGAAAATTTTATTTATTTATTTTTATTTTTTCTTTTGATGGTTCTGAAACCATTATTTTTTCGAAATCTACAGACCAATAACATATATAAAGACACAATATTGTAATCTTCAACACAAATATTTAATACTCAGCACGCAACCGGAGCCAGCACCGTGCAGCCTGTCAACTCTACTCCTAATGAGTCAGAATTCTTCATTCTTTCCCTCTTTATTCACCTTTCATCTTCTTCATTCCTCTTTCGACCTCTGTTTTGCACTCTGTGCTTTTTTCAGTCAGGACCCCTTAATGGGGGTCCAAGACACCCTATAAGGACTTATAACGGGTTCGATAACCCATATAAGGACACCTATATTGTTGTTATACGACTGTTTATTAACTCGGCACCGCAGTGGCTCCAGCACCGGTGCCGGAGCCAGCTCATCAAATTCTGATACCAACTCTTTCTAGAAATTACACTCTAATCCTCTCACCAAATTTCAGCAATCACGAACACTTCGATTTTTAAGGGGGGGTCCCCTTCGGGGGACCACGGGGACGTAACCTCGTCTACGACGAGGTTACGTCACCATCTAGCACCCCTCCAAATTTTAGCCTGATACGATAACTCTAACCATTATAGATATATATCGGAGTCATAGGATGAGCCGGAGCCTGTGCCTAAAAATCATTTCTAATAATAATAATAATAATAATAATAATAATAATAATAATAATAATAATAATAATAATATTAAGAAAAAACTTCAGAGGATGAGTCGGAATCGGTGCGCTGCGGTGCGACGAGGAGCGGAGCGATGCAGTGAGATGCTGAAGGACACGCAGAAGGGCTTAAAAAACAACTCAGAAGTGATCCTCTTCGGGGATCACTTCTTCAAAATAATAATAATAATAATAATAATAATAATAATAATAATAATAATAATATAATATAATATAATATAATAATAATAATAATAAGTGAGTGGACTTCTACAGTTCAACACTAA
>JABUQX010067342.1:20000-22500 GCA_015478945.1 Trachelipus rathkii
TTAAACATTATTTTGTTTGGGTCGTCTGTACTGATCCTTTCTATTCCTTTTTATTCATAAATCTAACTCTAGATGCCTTCTTCAGCTTTCTTTATTCTCTGCTGCCATCCTCAGAGTTTGAGAGATATGCTGGAGAGCTCAAATATGTAGAATAATTTATAGTTCGTAACCAATGAGAAATAGTTGCAAAACTTAGAATTTTTCAAGTTTTGCCATTTTTGCAAGTCAAAACTTAAAATGATTGATTGTTGCTTAATATAAATAGCAGAGTTTTTTTCAACATTCAATTCTTTCTAGAATCAAATATGTGCTATTCCATTTTTTGTATTAACATCTTGAATTGGCATAAGTGGGCTTGCAAAGATGTGGATCCAAGTTCTTTGTATTCTTTTAAGTTAATTACAGCTCAAAAACTGGAATGATTGAAATGTGTACAAATATTCCTACATTTCTTAATTAAATCACACTGTTCTTTGAGAAAATAAGGCATCTTTTAATTGAAGATTATGATAAAACAAGAAAAACTCGTGTATCCTGCTAAATCAGTTCTAAGTTTCATGTTGTAGTGAATTGAGGGTTTTTATTATTATTATTATTCTTTATGGTCATCTTTATTACTTTTTCATCATTTTAGTGTTAGGGTTAATTATCATATATTTCATCTTTTTTGTTTCTTTTTAAATTTAAAGAGTAGGTAAAATTATTTAACATCATTGAAGTGAGGGCATGACAGTGTAAAGCCTCGATTAAATAGAGCAAGAGTGTTGAGGGAGTAAAATAAAGTAGAAGCCGCGGAAAAGAACCGCGAGAAATTCAAGTTTCCACCCCTTTGGGTAAGTTATGAAACTAGTGGACGCGCTGTATGTAGGAGTTAGGTTAGATAATGGGGCTAATAAGTGTTTGTCTGTTGCAGGTGGAATTTATCAGGGAACATATTCCGGGATTTTCTCGAACCATTACGGGACGTCACTGTAATTAAGGAACTTAAGAGATCCAACAACTATTGAGCGATTTCTCAGGAAGATCATTAGGAGGAACTTACCAGGGAACTTACCAGGGAACATATCAGGGAGCAATCAACTTATCAGGGAACAATTGACCGTTAAGTGATTTACCAACTTATCAAGGAAGAATTAACTGTTGGGAGATCTAATAAAGGATTTCTCAACAACTATTAACTTCCGCGGAAATTGCCGCGGAATCAGGAAGATCATTACAGGCTTCTTCTAAAATTAGTGAAGGAAGCTCGCGAACGAGATTGGAAGCAGAGTTATATCGAACTCTGCCATATTCAGAAACATAACGGCAACATCGCAGTGGGTCGTGCACCATAGGGGACGCTTTGGGTGGGCATTTCAAGGGTATCACTGGCACGCCCATCTTAGTTTGTAATAATTGTTATTGTTCTTAGCGTATGATTCTCCGCAAATTGGCGGCTCTAAGTTTGAAGTTCACTTTTGTTGTTCAGTTGAAATTATAGTCTTAAATTGTCTTCGTTTCTTATTGTCCCCGATAATACTGAAATAGCTTCAAGGAAAAAGGCCCTTGTCAATCAAGGTAACACAAGTAGGGAAATTGTTCATTTAGCGACTTACTGCGTTGGTAAACTAACTGGCTTCCACCGCCTGGAAAACCATAAAAGAGTTGCCCTTGCCCAGGGAGACAGGCACAGCCGGCCGGGTGAATTCACTGAGTCAGTGGCCCCGGTCTGGACGTTTAGGGTCACGGGAACATCCCCGAAAGGTTGCCCTTGCCAAGGGAACGGGCGCGGTCGAGCGAAGGCGGGCAGGAGACGACCCACGCCGAGTTCCTCGGAGTCGGGAACGGACGGGCAGGGAAATCCACGTAGTGCTTCACTCCCTTAAGGGAAGTCGGGAACGGGAAGGGAACGGGCTAAACCTACGTCCGTTTTCAAGGAATCGGGCGGCTGGAAAAATCCACCGAGGTGCTTCACTCGCGTAAGGATCGAAGTCGGGAAAACGGGAGAGGGCGGGAGCAGGTTAATCTGTCAAGGGTTGGTGTCAAACGGGAGCATAGTCACCGCGGGCCAACGAACATAATCCGATACTATATCAGATCGAACCCAGTGATAGCTGTAGCGGTTGGTGAGAGTATCACGTTGGAGCTTCACCAACGAATTAACGGGAGGCTTAGAACCCCTCCGCCTCGCTATCCGCGGCAGCTGCGAAGGTTGCTTTGTCGGATTCGCCACAATGTTATATGCTCCATCTCGAAGGATCAAATGGATTGTTAGGAGGAATTTCCCAATTATTCATACGCTAATTTCAAAACTCATAGGGATTTTAATTCCAGAATGAGAACCTGGGGAAATACTTTCAATGGAGTACACAGTCCCATTTTTTCAAACTCGCTGGTAAAGCCAGAGTGCACGTTAAAGAAATAATGAGTCCGTTTTAATTATTTAAGCTCTCTAATGTATATTGTAGTAAATTATATCTGATCAGCCTTAGATAACTTCTCGAATACTGCTGATCTCAAT
>JABUQX010067342.1:32500-36419 GCA_015478945.1 Trachelipus rathkii
GAGCCCAAAATTAATAGTAATAACTAATAAAATAATAATAAGTAATAAATAACAAAAATAACAGAAATAACATAAATAATAATAATCAATAAGAATACAAGAATAATAATAATAATAAAATAATAATATTAAATAATATAATAATGATGAAATAATAATAATTATATAATACAATAAAATAATAATAATATAATAATAATAAAATAATAATAATAATAATAATAATAATAAAAAATAAAGTAAATAATAATAATATAATATAATAATAATAATAATAAAATAATAACAATATAATAATAATAATAATAATATAATAGAAATATATGAAATAATATAATGAAATAATAATAATATAATAATAATAATAATAAGAATAATAATAATATAATAATAAAATAATAAAATAACATAATAATTAATAATAATATAATAATAATAAATAGTAATAATAATAATAAAATAAAAGTAATAATAATAAATAAAATAATAATAATAAGAAATAAAATAATAATAAAAATCATAGTAATGATAATAATAATAATAATAATAAAAATAAATAATAATAATATAAAAAATAATAAAATAATAATAATAATAATAATAATAATAATTAACCATAATATAAACAATGAATAAAGGTAAGGTTAATAATGATATAATAAATAATACATAATATTAATATATATAATAATATAAAATATAATAATAATACAATAATAATAGTAATAATAAATAATAAAATAATAATAATAATAATAATAATAAATAACAATGAGAATGACGAAAATAAGAAAATAAAAAAGCCAAGAAAGAATGAGAGATGTTATTATTAATATTAAAAACTAATAATAATAATACATAATAATAATAAAAATAATAATATTAATAATATAATAAAATAATATAATAATAATAAAAGCCAATAAATAATATAATAATTAACAATATCTGCTAATCCAATGTTAATACTCAATAATAGTAAAACAGTAAATGGACACTGAAACTAACAAGCTAAGTAGAATTTATGATGAAGAAAACATTTCAACATTATATCAATACTATACAAATGTATAAAATAAAAATAAAAATAATAATATAATAATAATAATAAGTAAGAATTAATTAATAATAATAAATAATAATTAATAATAATATAATATAAAATAATGAATCATAATAATAATAATATAATAATATTAATAAATATAATATTAATAAAATAAAAATAATAATAATAATAAAAATGATGAAATAATAAAATAAAGTAAAATAATAATAATAACTAATAATAATAATAATAATAATAATAATTATAATAATAATAATAATAAATAAAAAATAATAATAATAATAATAATAATAATAATAAGAAAATATAATAATAATAAGTAAATAAATAAATAATAATAATAGTTAAATCGGTTTTCATAGCATCAAACCGCTAGCAGCATTGGCTTTGTAGATTTAAGAGAAAGACAGAGAGAACAATTAAGTATTAATAATAGCTAAGGGAATCGCTACCAACTGATTGTAGAAAATAGGACTTAACGTGGGTAGGAATGCCCTCGTTAATATTTAGATAATAAGAAGTTTCTGATATTTCTACGAAAACGAACCAATGGTGAGTGATTCCTAAACATTTTTGGGGAGATTATTCCACAAATATATGCCCTTATTATATGAGATAGCCCTCCGAGATTTCGTTAAGGTGAATTTCGCTTGGTCTAAGGTAAGGGAATTTGTGCTAGCGGAGATTGTTTGTTTCTTAACGTTTGGTTTCGTGTACAATGATGTTGAACAAAAGATCAATTTGCAGTTCCTTTTGGTGTGAATTTAAAAGATATGACTCTTACTGTAAGTGTGTTAAATTCCGTGAAGTTGTGCAAAGGACAAATTTTTGAATAGTGGGGTTTTGTGTTCACGTAGTTACGAGTGGCCTGATATTACACGAATTATTTTTTTTGCATAACGATTAGAGGTTGTAGCAAGTATTCACTTGCACAACCCCCATACCGGAAAGACAATCGAGTAGATGCGGAATAAACAAGACTATTAGTAGTTTTTAAAATTATGTTTTGGAACAAATTCCTGATCTTTAAGGAATGCGTAGTTTAGCATAGGATACATTTGCTTAGAGACTATTTATGTGTTCTTTGAAAGAACAGCTTGTCGTCAAGGACTACACACTAATAACTTGGAAGACGATAGCCGATTTATAATTATATCTTTTGCTCTTACATTTAGTTTAACAGGGTTCTTTTGATTTGTTATTACTAGGTAATTGGTTTTTTGTAGATTTAGGGAGAGTCTGTTTGCCTCTACCATGTTATAATGTTGTTTTAGTTCATTAATTTACTTGTTCGTTAAGTGTGGTTATAGTAGCGGTCAGATATGAAGATGCAGTGTCATCAGCATACTGAGAGTGTATTGAATTGTGACAATTTTGAAAGTCATTTGTATATATATTAAAGAATAGTGGCCCAAGTATGGAGCCCTGAGGGACACCGTGGGTAATTGAGGCAAGTGGGGATGATGTGTCTCTTAAGCTGACGTATTGGGTGGTCAGATAAAGTATGATTGAACCATTGTAGTGAACCATTACTGATGAACCAAGTTCTCTAATCTTGTTTAAGCAGTTAGGTTGTGGCGAACTACATCGGAAAGCTTTGCGAGAAAATCTAACAGTAAAAATTTCTCAGTTTGTTTTTTTCATTTAGTAGCTTTTTAAATGTTTTTTTGTAAGGAATATTAGAGCATCCTCTGTGTTGGTTTTTGGACAAGCCAAACTGATTCTGAGAGAGAAGCCCGTTTACATGCAAGTAATTAGTAAGTTGAGTATGGACCAATTTTTCAAAGATTTTGCCAGGTTGTGTATGTAGGATTGAAATCGGACGAGAGTTTTTCGGAAGGGAGGTGTCAGAGCTTTTGGGAACAGGGATAACTTTTGCAATTTTTAAGTCAGTTGGATAGTGATGTAAGTCAATTGAATTGTTATAGAGAGAGGCTAAAATAGGTGAGATTTCTTTTTTTACAGTGTTTGTATATCCAGTTCGGGACCAGCTTCTGAAGTCAGAGCCTTATTCATGAGACCATTTATAACACACTCCACGTCAGAGGTTGATATTGCTTTCGAATGCAAAAGGTCTGCCCTTCAGTGTGGTCCTTAAATTAGTCGGCAAGGACCCTCTCTGTTTCTGGAAACTTTCGGCTGCTAAAAAGCGCCCCTTACGGTAGTAAAGTAGGAGTTCAATTCATTGACTATGCGTGCTTATTCGTTGACTGATTTCGATCACCTATTTTTCAATTGTTCTATTTTGTTTGTGTTTGTGTCCGTTTTAAGAATGTCGTATATATGATGCCCCATTGGGAACTGTGTTGGGATGAGTCTGGTTGAACTAATCGGCAAAGAAACACTTTGGGATTCTTATTAGTTTTGAAGTGTAGAGGCGTATCTGTGGTAAACATGTACGGTATAGTCCAAGCTTAGCACGTTTTATGTATGTTTGTGTTTTTGTCTAATTGAGGTTAGTAATGCTTTAGTCAGCCATTAATTCATTGACCTCTTTTTCTGAGATTGTTTTGTTTTATGGGAGTTTTTTATCATACGTGTCGTAAAGAATGGAACTAAAATTTTTGTATTTTTCATCTAATGAGAGATTATCGTTGAGAGCAAAGGAGAAATCTGTGTTTTTTATTTGGCGTAGAAAAATGTTTGTTTACGGTCTTCTGATATTAGCCTATATTCTATTTTCCGTTGCACTAGGGGAACAGTAGAAGATTCAAATGTCAGGATGCATGGGTAGTGGTCCGAGAGGTCATTGTGTAGTCTAAAGGATTTAGTTGTGCCACGATTATTTGACCATATATGGTCAATGATAGTGGGGTTATTGTGTTCATTTGGCCGTGTAATTTTTGTAAT